>JBBPTN010000149.1:27099-41284 GCA_038094075.1 Xerocomus spinulosus | reverse complement strand
AGAATGAAAGAAGTATCGTACGACATTAATATTACCATAAGAAGGAAATATTATGTCACAACCGGCCGATGTCATACAGCATTCAATAATGCTGATGACAGATCTTAGATCTAGAACGATTAACAATCATTCTAGTCTATTCCGTGACCTAATCGGGTAAGCGATTCACAGAGCGTGTGATAACTGGAAATCCCGAGTGTTCTGGAGCCTGCGGGGCTCCATCGGATGTCCGTACGGGTTCCTGAGGTACCCGTTTATGTGGGCGTAGCCCCTGGACATGATTTCCGTCAACAATGTGTCAAGGGCCCACTAGTCCTTGTTTGTGATTGGATGTGACCTGCCCATCAGAACAGTTATACTCAGTTTGACTATCAGAGAATGGAGCACCACATTTAAGCACTAGAGGAAGGGTGTTACACTGAACACACACCTGTGTTGTTCAACAACCTCTCAACGGTTGGACACTCACAAAGAGGTCAACAGAATCCGTTAAGCTAGGAGATCAGATCTAGGACAGAGCTATTGAGACAGAGATTCTGAGGCGAACTCAGAAGACAAGGACAGAGGCAAGGTAAGGGCTCAGAGAATGCAGAGAGCAAAGAGGACACAAGAAATGTGTATGATTGTGCAGATCAAGTATGGGAGAGTACAGTACAGGGCAGCAGGGTATTTATACTATGGAATGCGCAGCATGGAATAGTATAGAATATGAAAGAAAATGCATGACCAAGTACCTATAAAGAGAAGGTACCAATGGAGTGGCTGTCCGAGATAAAGACTAATCACAAACAAAGCAAGAGAAATAAGATCCTAAGAGAAGCAGAACATGGCGAAATTGATAAGATATGAGTAAGGGTCCAGAAGCATGGGGAATCTCATAGGAAAAGAGTAGAACATCGTGAAATAGATAGGAAATTGTAACAAAGGGCCATTGGCATTGGCAGGAACCTTGTTTTCCTTGACACTTGCATGTGTATTCTTTACTTAACTGTAAGCAAACCAAAAAAGCAATCTATTTGCGAGTTGACAAAATCATGTAGACAGTGCTTATAATCCTCAACCCCCAGTGACCTTGTAAAACAAGGTAACAAATAATTTTCATATGCTGACTGGAGAGTCTATTACTGAGCTTCCTGAATCGGAGGCACATTTGAGGACGATGCTCCACGCTATGCACCGAACACGTCAATCCGTGGCAGGGGGGAGCACCACCTCATTACACGACCCAATTGCCCTCTTCCACAACGCATTCATCTCTGTCATCGTTGCTCGATCACCCACCACGATCAACCCAAGCCTGGCGCGCGTCCACATCACGTTCAACCGGCGCGGGTCCTCCACGAACCCAATCTCGCGTGTCACATTGCACCGCACACTCGAGAACACGACCACGTCGCTCTCCCGTCCCTGGAACGCGTCGATCGTCGCACACGTCACCGACGAGGGGAGCGCCCCTTTGAGGAGCGTGACCTGCTTGGCATATGGCGATAGCGCCGCAATCGTCAGTGTTGGTGCCGGATCCTCGGGGGAGGGCGCCGTTTGGAGGAGGGAGACGATGCGCGCAACGAGTTCGACCTGGCCTTCGTTCCCTTTGGACGCTGATCCCGTTGTCTCTTCGGACGCACACTGGACAAAGACAGTCGGAACGAGACCGTGCTCCGTAGGCCATGGAAAGGCGGTTGCGGCCAAACGAGCAAGGACGGGTGCGCTGTCCTGAATATGTGATTGGAGCTCGCCATTGTAAAACTCTGTCGAGGGAAAGTGGGCGAGCTCGCGCGGGAATCGGTATTGTACCTAGTAGGTGTAAGCTGAAATGCGTGCAGTGACTTGAACGACACGCACGTTGAGCATCGTCTTGACGGTGTCTGGATGGGCATCGGAAGTGTAGAGTCTCTCCAGGAGTGAGACGTCGTATTCGAGAGCTTTTCCCATTGGTTTTACCGTAGGCCGTAGCTGCACACTGACACACCAAATGTCACACAACAGTCTGAAGAAGATGGCAGTCCTACTCACTGGTCCCCAACCAACACGGCTCTCTGACACCCTTTGACAAGTGGGATGAGGGAACAGGGTTCGGTAATCTGGGACGCCTCGTCGATCAACACCGTATCGAACTCGACCTTGCGCAACGCTCCTAGCCCAGCACCCGCGCATGTCGTGAACGCGATACGCGCCGCGTTGACGCGTTGTTGCGCTTGTCGGTGCAAGCGGCTGTTCTCGTGGACATCTCCACCTACTCGTGCGTCAATCGTGTAGCCTTGGAGCGCCTTGTTGACTTTTGAATGGTCAGTGGCCACCCGGAGAATGTGGTCATCTGAGAGAAGTCTGTCGTTCTTGTTCATCTCGAGGAAGCGCTCCAGGACGTTGTCCACGGCTGATCCATCGGTTATGCTAGGTATAGATTCAGTCGTCAACACGTACCGTTGTGGGTGGACGCCGTCATAAGAATCTTGCAATTGGGGAACCTACGCAAGAGAAACCGAAGGATCTGGACTACCACCGTTGTCTTTCCAGTTCCTGCGTGATAACAGTCAGCAATGGTCAATCCACCAGTGTAGAGAACTTGCCTGGTGGCCCCCAGATGAGCGACAAACGAGCCAAACTAGATTTGATCGCGGTAATCTGACTTGGGTTCATCAATTCCGTTCCAGTCAGCTCATCCTGCCCCTCCTCTTCCTCCTGAGCGTCATCGGCGACAACTTCAGAATCCGTGGACGAGGGCGGCATGACGATCGTGTCATAGATACTACAACACTCGTACGACTCCTCCCATAACCTCGTCACTGCGTCCATCATCGCCCTTGACGTCGCTTATCGAGAGCAACCTCAGTTGACGCAAACGGAACACGACGAAGACATACCAAGGCTCCCAGCATCAAATATCCGCCATTGCATCGCCAAGAATTCAGGCGGAAGCGGATGGAAGAGCTCCACCGAGACTTCCCCTCGAGCAGCCTTGGTCACCACACCATCCACAACAGCACGATCGATAAACGCGTTCTCGGGATCAGACACGCACTGCAGCCGAACATGGGAGTGAAGCCGAACCGGGACCGCCAAGTCGACCCTGAAATGCACGTCGACAGCGTCGTCTGAGCCCTCGATCTGGACGAGTCTCAAAACGGGGTACGATTTGGCTTTCCGTGGTCGCCCTGTATCGTCACAGGGGCACGCGTCTGCCGCTTCCTCTGCACATTCAAACGCGATCCCAAGCGCGTGTTTGTGTAGATAGGCCTTTGCAGGTGATCCCCCTCTAGAGGTCGATGTTGCTTCGTGCAGGACAAGGAGTGTTTCCTGGAGGAGTGTCTTTGGACGGATGCTCAGTGCTGCCAGCATAAGCAGCTCAACGTACGCGCTCGTCTCCACGTCATTAATAGACTGGGCCATCTTTTCCAGTGCAACGAGGGTGACGACTCCCAACGCATTGGCAGCACGGAGGATGGCTTGGAGTATCGGCAGCTTGAGGTTGACCAATTGTTCATGGAGTCGGAGAAACTCAGTCGGTGGGTACGCCTTCAACAATACATACACCAGGGCTGGGTTCTTTTGCAAATAGATGATGATCATGTCCACCATGAGTGGCTGTAACATGATGACGAACTCGAACGTCCAATACAGCTCGTTGTCTGCACGATGCTGGAGCGCAAACGTCATCAAGGTCGGAAATTGCTCTGCTTGGAGGTCAGACAGGAGCTGCTTGAACATCGTCTCTGATGATCTGGGCACAAATAAATCCTTGATCCATTGTGGGTGACTCGACCAGTCCACGTCCTTGATGGACCTGACATTGTACGGGATTAGATCTCGGGCAAAGCGACTGATGTACTCTTCGGTCTGTACACTAGAGACGTGGTCGATCAGTAAAAAAGCACCAAAATATGGCGCGTGTCCCATTACTCACTGTTCCAAATACATGTCAAATAATTGGTGAGCGACCCTGTCCCGGTTAGAGATCACATGGATCTCTATGGAAGTCACAGGAGCCTTGTTCAACCGGCCCAATTGCTACGAGGCGTATCAACTCGCAATACATGGCCCATATTCAAAAGAGGACACACCCGCATCACTCGGCCGGATATCTTTTGCAACGCAATGCTGGCGATGACGTCTTGACCAGTATCGCGAGAGCGCGAGATAAAGACAAACGTGTCTGCCAAATTCTTGTTATACAATTGCAGATTACCGTCGCTGCAGTGGAGTCTGTGCCCGACAGAACAAGGGCGGTAGACAGACATGGACTCGGTGGCCTTGGGCATGAAGGAACATACGACGACGTTTTCATCTACTTCGGGGTCTTCATCCCAAAGGGTGACGCCTTTGATGAAAATGCCGACTGCGAATCGGTCATCCGTCTGACAACGAAAATGGTTATCGTCCATGAACAGATGCGTTTATCGCCAAGGACGCTACCTTGAGGATGAGCAATTTCCGGGTGAATTGCTCGAATGCAATCCGTAGGTACTGGAAGAACGTCGCAGTCGTTTTCTCTCTAGAAGAATACAACCGTTGCATCGACAAGGGACGATTGAGTTGACGCTGCTGCAAGTCCCTCGGAGAAAGAATATCAGATGTCAACAGAGAGTTCCACATTCGCCGGTGTTCAGTCAGAGAGAGCTCCAGAGTAACGCTGATAACGTGTTTTTCATGCGCTGCAAGAGCACCAAAGTCGAGGTGTGCAATATAAGGCCGCAGCTCGTACAAGTTGATGGAAAACTTTCGAGCAAAAGCGACTGCCATGCTGAACATCTCGTATTCGGAAACGGCCTTGGGTTTACTCTTGAATAGTTGAGCGAGCACGTCTTCGGCGTCTTCTGGAGGGGTTGTTGCAGGGTCGAGCTCGTTTGCGACCCGATCGATAAAGCGAGTACGGAAGGCTTCTGCAGCGTCCGCAAGGATGTCCAAGATATATTTGCCCTCAAAGGCTGGTGGCTTGCGTAGCCTCTCTGGAATTCTGACCCTCGCTCCGTCTACTGATTGTGAATGAAGTGCATTCAGCTCCTGGCATTCAGGACTCATTGCACCCCTTGGAGTACAGCGAGCCCATTGCGCATGTAGCTTGGTAATTTGCGCAAGGCCAACGCTATTTTTCTGTCATGAGATACAAGGCACGAACACCACATTCGGCTGACTCACTTGTTATACATTGCGAAATGTGCGGCAAGATCCTGTCGCGTGACATTTCCGCCTGGACGTTCCTTGTTCGGTGGATAGTCGTACGACTAGATCATATAATAGAAGCATTGAATGATCGTTCTCGTCCCAAAGGGTGACTTGTACTCACCTCATGAACGAGAGGAGGCACGACGTCTGGGTCCCAACATACAAAGAACTTGTCACCTTGAATAACCCATAAAGACGTGGATGAATGTCAACTTGTATAAACTCACCGTCCAGATCACCCCCGCTGCTCATGGCCGGTGCGGCCTGGTGTTTTGGTTTCGCAACAGACGCAAAGACGATGCAGTCAACAAGGTGGTCCAACCGAGCATGCGAGACTGCCCGGAGCTTTAGGCAATCGCCTGTCAAGTGCTCAGTGAATACTCCGTGATAGACGCGTTTCAACACACCCGGATGCAGACAAGGATTTCTGACTACGAGCACATCACCGTTGATTGGCGTCGTAACTCCTTTTTGCGACGTGATGCGAATATGGACTTGGCCCTCCTTGAGAACCTTGAAAGGGTCACAAACCCCATAGAGAAGACGCGATTTGTGAATAACCATTCTCGACCTAGGTCTCTCATTCTTTAAAAATTGGGAGACCTCTCCCATCTGAACCTTCCGAATTTGAGCGCTGACATTAGTGTCATCCAAGCCGTTAAGAAGGACACGTTCCGCAATGTCATATTGTTCGAGACAGGATACAAAATCGATTGCCTTTGTCACATCTGTGGACGCTTCTTCGATCCAGCGAAAGTACGCCTCCTGCTTCGCCACCAGTTTTTCGTTGGTAACACCAAGACTAGAGAGAAGAACGATGATATCGTTGTTCAACCGCCCAAAAGAATAAGGCTTTGAATATCCGACGACAGAGAACGAGTGATCTTGCGTCGTTGTAAATTTCTTCATGCTCTTCCGAAACTTGGCAAGATACTTCTTTTCTTTATCCATTTCCGGATGCATCATAAGGACGCCCTTGTATCCCAAGTAACTATGCATGAAGATTAGCTCTATATCTCATTTCCCTATAAGAAAAAACTCTACCGAATCTGGAGGACACAGGGAACATATCGCTGATTGCGAAAGATGATCCGTTTCGTCTTGCTAACTTGAACAGCCCAATGCTTTGCCATAAGCCCACATCCATCCGAAAACATGGTATCAGCGTTCTCGATATCCCCGATGTCGGCTATCCATTTCGGATCCAATTGGATGTCGAGCTCTGCAGCAGAAAAGAGAAGCCCGATACGCTTCGCTCCTAAACATGAGTGATTAAATGGAGCGACAATGCGAGACAGCAAAAAGGTCACACGTTTTGCGGCGCTCATGATCTTTCCAAAGTCACCCAACACATAGATCCTGTTGTCAAGCTCGGTGTCGCTATTTGCTTCGCGCATAAAACATGTCCTGCTTCGCTATCCGACCCGTAAAGATCTACTGATAAGAAATGATATATGACGCACCAGCTGACTATTACTGTGATGGTAGAACCGATATTGCACGCCATTGAGAAACACCCCAGCTCTCATCATTCGAGTGATGTAGTCTGAAGTGGCACGCAACCCGCCCTCTGGGAAACGCAACCTCTCAAACGAGACGAGAAGGAACTTCGATGGATCATCACTTCTGAGGATACGGTTACTCGGAAACTGAGAGATTTCCAGAGTGATCGCATCCGCAGTGAACTTGACAAACTTGCCGTAGATATTCTTCTCGCTCCGTCTTCTTGGCAAGGCAAGATGGTTATTTGGAACCGTGAAACGCCATGCATCTTGGTCCTGAGGAGGGTTTTGAAGGAGGGTATATGGCATAGATGCTCTGTGGGTATCGTGTCAGGTTGTGAGACAGTTGGAGTAGAGAAGTCTGTCGAACCTGCATACCCTACACTTCACCTGCGTATTTAGGGAGGCAAAACAGCAAACGCCCGTAGCGTTCCCACCTGCCAAGTAATATCCAACCAACACCCCTCGCAAAGATGTCCGATCAACAACACCCGCTCATAGAGCTGTACGTCGTCGGACCATCCTCCACTGGAAAGACGACACTCTGTAATGCACTTGCCCAATCCCTGGCACTACGGTCGTGGTGCTACATCACGGAAGTGGCACGCCAAGTCATGAAAAGGCGGGGCTTTACAAGAGAAGATGTGGGTAAAATAGAGATGCAAAGTGCCATCATGTTAGCACAGCAGGAGAGAGAAGCAGAGGTTTACGAGCGGGCAAGAAATGCTGGGGAGACGCTCATCCTTAGCGACAGATCTGGCATTGACCCGGTCGTATATGCCGTCCTGACTGCGATGGACGAACGTCAGGCGAGGCAGAAAAAGAACATCCTGGTAGAACATCCCACCTTTCAAAGCGCACTGAAGCGGTATCGAAAGGCCAAGTTCCTTCTTCTTAAACCAGTTGCAGAATGGCTCGTCGACGATGGCGTGCGCAGTTTGGATCAGCATGCACGTTCCTTCCAGGTCTACCGTGAAATCCTTGCAGAACTTGGGATCCCCTACCGCGAGATCGGGGAGGAGATGAAAGAGTTGTCGGAGAGGGTTAACTGGGTCAAGGGATGGATTGCAACGGGCCCGAGCTCGGTTCATCCCAACCTTTGAAACGGCGGTCGTCACCAATACGGTATGTAGTAGTAAACCATTGAACTCTTGACGATCTCCCAGTCCTGACGACTTCGCAAGACCCGTGAAAGCTGGTCGTGTTATACGAGTACTATGTTGGCCATACGACGAAACGCTACAAGGGCAGGTCTCAAAGAAATGTATTGAAGTAGAAAAGGTCATAATGCAGAACTTTTGAGGTCAAAATCCATTCCATACGAAACAAGGGACAGTGCAGGTGAAATGCTCGGTGCAAGTCAGGTTTTGCAGTCCCAAACGTATTGCATTATGGCCTTTTCGACTGTAGCAATCGAAACATACCTCGGGAGTCAAGATTGTTATACGAACTGCGTAGTCGCAGTGGTAAAGAAAAGAACCTAAACATGCAACTCGAACCGTCGAGCAATTTCAGCATAACGAAAAGTCAAAGTCGTCCTGATAGTCAAGTTGGAGTCGGCGGGCCGGTAAACACTGTCACCTTTTTGGGACCCAGCGAATGCCCGAAGGCAGTTCACATCATTAGGGTACAAGTAACGAGCAGTAGTACATGATCAAGTGGTATACAAACCAACAGTCCAAGAGATCAACATGTGCTCATTCAAGCTTTTGGGATGGATATTGCAGCGTCCGATCGCTTCTCTAGAGGATTCTCATCATGTAGAGTATCGTAGGCCGCTTGAGCATCCCCATAAAGCGAGCAAAGTAACTCCCTCTCCTGGAAAGTATACCCCGCCAGATCCCAGTCTTCGTATGTGAAGTGAAGTTCTTCTTTTGCGCAGAGTCGCTTCAAGATGGTTTCCTTCCATCTTCTCCAGACTTTGGTATCGTTTGGTAGGTAAGCTTCAAGGATCTTGCTTGGATCCTCGGGTGTAAGAACACAAAGGGCGAATACGACCGCGGAAGTGCGCGTAGTGAAAATATACTTGGAGAGTGATGGCTTTCCAAGAACATCTTCCAATAAGATGCGTCGCTGGATCTTCTCCTTGTCCAGTGAGGAGAGACACGAGTTGTAGACCCAAGATACCCCAAGTGACGAGATAAACATGATTTGACCAAACAGAGATCCCTGAGGAATGAAGAACAGTTGGGCGATGAACTGGATGGTGAGGAGTATGGAGCAGCACCCAATGTATTCATCGTAGGATTCGTTTGGAAAATCGAGAGAAAACCAGCCAATGGTGATAGAATTCACAGCACCCTCCTCTCCTAGTAATAAGACAAACTCCTTCCCGGAACCAAGAATACCGTCGCCGGGCGGGGAGCCAGCTGAAGGCATGTGGTGGGAGAAGCGCAGAGTTCCCGAGCCAATGACGAAACAAGATATACCATTGCTGAGTATGCCCCATAGAATTAAGGAAAACGAATACCAGTCTCGGTAAACACCACTGGCAATGCAGGCAGCAAGACTGACAGCGATGGGAATGACGGCGAAGACGGGTGAATAGGTGGTGATGCAGTCTGGAACCATCTCCCTGGGAGGAGCCTTGTTGAGCCTGACGATAGTGACGCCAACACCTGGTCCATCCCTTCCAGGAATCTTGACCCCGTTGATAGAGTCACATTCTTTCATAAGGACGGAAGCTAAATGGCCGGTGCTTTCCATGATAGTACCAGACGAGACGGCTTGAAATCTTGGTCCTTCCCATCCATCGAACTCGAATAGTCTGGCGGTGTCATTCCGAACACCAGGGAAGAGACCCTTGAAAACTGTTGACTTGGCAATTAGGCCGTACTGTCTGGCAATTTGATATGACCCCGGAGTATTGTACCACCCCAACCATCGTCGGCCGTTGTAAACATGGACAGTACCCATGGCTGAAATAGCTTCATCACCACCAAAAAAGCCAGAAACGCCTGTCGTGTCTAGGGTAAATTTAGATGTGTCAAGCGGGGTGGGGGTGGTGATCATGGAACGTCGATTGAGCAAGCTGGAGAAATCTGGGAGATACATGGTAGCAACGCAACCGCGGTCAGGCTCGAAGCACACTAGTGTGCTTTATATGCGGACGCCAAGGAAAACCTGTGTAGACAGTTGAAGTTGGGCATGCGGATGCCACGGGAACCGAAAGGGTTGAATCACACAACGTTGCCTGATCGTCAAACAGGAAGTCAGTCGTGCAATTATGGTACCGGGCAGGGAACGCACCGACACAGATACGTCCAACTGAAGGACCGTGACTTGCAACAGCCGAGGGCACCCTACCAGTAGCGAGTGGTTGCAGAACGACAAATTTTCTTCGCACGATGCTGTCCTCCGCAGTCTCGGTTTTACGTCTTGAGTCACCGTTGCCGACTTGGGCCCTACGGAGACCAAGTCCTTCAATCCTGGCCTGACTGGACGTCAAGCAACGTACCGTCGATACAGTCAATATTGGTGCATCACAGAGATACAAAAACGTGAGTCAGGCCGTGTCCTGGGTTACTACTTGGCAGGGGTTAGCAAGAAGTTGCTTTGCAAGTGTATAACATGTTGCATAGTCCGCCATTCGAGGTCCCCTTGTCTACTCTTTTGCTATCATTTGCAATAAGAACTAGGTCCGGTCAGTCAACCGCCGAGTCCCTGAGGAGATGTGAGCGAGTAACTCGACACGCGTCCCTTTGATGCACTTCAATGGCACTGAACAATGCTGGAATGCTTGGCTTGGCGCGTGTCAATCAGATCTGTGTAGAAAGAAGGCGTAAGTAGTTATTTTATGAAGTAGAGGTGTACACCTTGCTCACCCAGTAGCCTAATGCTTCTGAAGGATGGGCTCCATATACTGGTGGGCATGTACCAGCCAGTGAGGCAGTGGCAGGAGTCGTCGTAAACAAATGCTTACTAAGCCCTACATGGCACCCGTTCAACTACCCCCATTACCATCCCAAGATTTTGGTCCATTTCCACGAGGACCAAATGAACCTCCAACGGTCGCCGATTTCACATCTGCACGAGAATACGAAGAATCCGTGCTGGATTCGCTCAGTACGTCTCTGCCACCTGTATATTTCTGCTGACATCTGAGTCGTAGGCAGGGCGGAATCCATCTGCACAGGGCAAAATAGCTCTCCAACAAGCAAATCACTATCATTGGCTGCTACACGAGAATCTCGCTCGCCGTATGTGCCATCCGGGGTGTAGCTGCACCACAACGCCGTTGACACGCGTGATTTGTGCAGATCAACCTGGGCGAGGTCGCGAGGATGAGATTGATCTGGTTATACAGCGCACCTTGGATGCGGCTATGGTTCGGTTTGAAGCGACCTTGCAGGATCGTGTTCACGCCATAATTAATAACGTTTTGGACCCAAAACTCGATACGATTGAGGTGCGTCGTATTATATCGACCAAGGAACAACAAGTGCTTACCCAGTCTTCAGTCAGAAATACGGAAATTACAGAAGGATACGAAGAAGGTTGAAAAACTCGTGACAAACATGTCTCAAACACTGACTACGCTGTCATGCCATGTATACAAGGTCAGGCATCATTTCGCGTCACATCCATAGTGTTCAACACGGGCTCCAGGAGTATAATTTGACGTGTTTAGATGGCGACCGCAAGCCCTACAAGATTATACCATTCTCCGATGGAACCTTGCCCACCGATCCTCCCGTAGGTTATCGATTGAAATTGTTTTCCAACCCATTGATGCACACACATATAGCATAATTTACCCCCACTATGCTCCAAGGATGACATACTCCATCTATCCAGGGACCATGCGGTGACATATTATACACACTATAGGTTGGAAGGAGTTCGTGGCCGTGGTAACGATTATGTCGCACGTCTTAGGAAAGCGATTGCCAAACATATTGGCTGTCCTCAAGATCTTGATGAAGATGTTGAGTAACAACGTGAATCATCCTTGTACATTCTCAGATACACTGTATCACTATCCATTTATGCTCACACACCCTACTCAGTCTACGTTCTATCCAATGACATTACCAAGGTTCGTACCAGGCATCACACATCTATATGCCCTCATAGATCTTCATCCGTCCCCCTCCACCACGTCCCGCGCCTCTCCCTTCTACGCGATCTATCCCCTTCTTCCATACCCTACGGGCACTCCTCCAACGTGCCACGCTGATCCGGTAACTCTCTGGAAACCATTCCCCGACAGCCTGCCCCGCACCATAGCTTCCCTCGACTTCCACATCCCTAGTGTTGTCAAGCCCCAACACCATCAACGCCAACGCTCGCGCACATAACCACGCATGCACCATTCCCTCGCCAGAGTACCCCGCCGCAACCCACTCCCCTGGATCCGCCGTCCTTGCCCTCTTATCCTTGTCCGACATCATCGTGCCTGGTACAGGCGACCGCCGGCCCGAAATGACACTCGGAATCCGACCCACCCAAGGAAACTCGTCCACCGACACGCTCAGCACACCACTCCACAATGCCTTCACCCTTCCCGCAGCCCACGGACCTCGGTGGGTATCATCATCCGATTGCGTCTCGGCTGCAGAGATCCCCTCCGCTCCCCAATTGGTAGCTCCAAAATAGATAGGGAGCGCCCCGGATACGTGTGCCGCGCTGTGCACATCATACATACCTCCTGACGCCGGTCTACACACTCGTCTACCCGCGACGTCCGTATCTGTCAGCGCTTCGCGGCCGCCGCCAAACATGAGCTCATGTTCCCCATCCGAGAGCTGTGTGAGGTAGTCAAACCCCTTTTGTTCGGGGCTGTCATAAAAGACATAAGATCGTTGTCCGTGGCCTTTCCTTGTGTTATTATTGTCGATTACTTGAAACTCGAGCGCTCTTCCGGGTCGTTGGGCGCTCATCGTCTCTCGTATTCGATATACGAGGTCTGCAAGTCCGGGAACAAGACCACCGACCCAAGCATTTGTAAGGTGTACGACATGAGAGGCGGTCAGTCGTCCGCGGGGCGTAGTCACAGTATAGAATGGATTCATGGGCGAAGGGCCGGCGATAAAAGTACATGGCGTCTGCGTGAAGAGTTGGAAGCTGTGCGACATATTAGTCCAACATGGATCAACAAGCCAAGCAACTAGCCACCATTTGGGATACTCCTCCAGGAGCCGCGAAAGAATGTCTGTGACAAAACGATACGGATGTATCGCACCCGCAGGCGTCGCGATGCACCCGACAGCCAACGATGACAGGTTGTATCTCTGGCAATGACGGAATGAGGCCGCTCGGAACGGTCACAGGATTCCCGGGGATCCACGCACCCGTCGGGCTTCTTCTCCTTCCCAAACCCAGATTGTACTTGCTTCCTGTGGCATATCTGCCTCAAAGATACTCAGCTTGCGCTTTGCTTCCGCAAAGACCACGTCATCAAAGAACACGTCCACAGAATGTACTTCCCGGCAATCAGCATCACCGGCTTCTGACTGCGCAACCTTGGCCAACACGTCCAGGTGCGCAGCCCGGAAGCGTATCATCTGCTGTGCTGTGGCCTTGCCAAGACTCCGCTTCAGGTCTTCATAATCATGGAATAGAGGTGGGTTGATGTGCCCTCCGTTTCTAGATGTGGCAGGTCACTATCTTTTGGATTGGGGTCGCACCGTTGGCCAACGCGTGCTCTCACCTACCTCCCGGTCGCTCCAGAACACGTGTCCTGAGCCTCCAACATGACAACGCTCAGCGGGTCACTGTCGTCACTTCGCCCTTGGTCATTGTCAAGCAGGGTCCTTGCAAACGATGCACCAGATATTCCAGACCCAATGATCACTATAGATTAGCCCACGGGTGAGGAGTGAACGCAAGAGTTGTCGTCAGAGTCTCCTCACCGACATCCACATGATTAGGGAAGCCTCCATCGGAGAGGTGGGTAGCGATGGAGGATGGCGGGAACATCCAGAATGATTGCGTTGGTTCTCGGATGGGTAACGAAGGGCATGACAGTCTTGAAGTACATATTTCGGAATGATTCTGACTAGCGTTCTTGGTTGATTTGAAACGTGAGGCCAAGTTGCCCATGATCTGGTGGTGCAAGTCACTGAAAGGGGGTCACCACAGACAAGTAGAGGAAAAGTCAGGGGGGAAGCACGTCGTGATGATATGAGAGCACATTAATCCATGGGTTCGATCCAATCAGGATGTGTCTGTGGCTACGCTACAAATTTGGCCCACCTGAGAACTTGGAGCGCAGGGGGGCGATGACAACCAGATTTGATGTTATCTTCGATTGTCCGCATCGCATTCGCTCGTGATAACGATGCACCCACCAGACAAGGGCACAAAAATATAAATTGCAAACAGGCGTGGAAGAACAAAAGGGGAAATTTGAATTGGTCAAAAAGACGTTTCGTGGAAAACCTGGATAAGGTCCTTCTGAAACCGGGCGAGATACGCTACCAGTTCCTCATCCGGAAGTGCGGAATAATCCAGGGCTTGCGTGAGTTGCGAGCGGAGCTTGAGACCCGGTTTAAACGCGTCATGATTGGTTTGATGGCAAG
>JBBPTN010000149.1:0-27000 GCA_038094075.1 Xerocomus spinulosus | reverse complement strand
CTTCTGAAACCGGGCGAGATACGCTACCAGTTCCTCATCCGGAAGTGCGGAATAATCCAGGGCTTGCGTGAGTTGCGAGCGGAGCTTGAGACCCGGTTTAAACGCGTCATGATTGGTTTGATGGCAAGGTTATCGGGTGTCGACGGGACGCACCTTCACGACAGCACGGCGGCGCGTCGCCATGATCGTCGTTTGACTCTCTTCTTCCCCTCGGGCGTGCAAATCCGCCAGAACGTCTGCTACTCTCCTACCTTCTTGTATAACATCGCTGGGCAGGTCAGCCAGTCGAGCAAGTTCGAGTCCTGATGAGACTATTCTAGTAGTAGTTCTTTTCAGTGGGTGGTAGCCAACCATAGTGACTCAAATCTTCGGGAATACCGTCCATTATCCTACCCCAGGTCAGATTTCATGCATGGGAGACTCGCAGAAACCCTACTTGTACTTGAACACCATGCCAATGCTTGACGCCGATTTTCGTGTACGCTAATAGAGAATGTCTGCAGCCGAGGCCTGGGAGGCGGTAGTCACAGACCTGAACTGAGAGATGCAAACTAGAGGAGGTCTTAGATAATTATCGCTCTTATATCAACCAGCACATACTGCACTACCGAAGGCTGCCGGGAAAGCGTTGTTGACAACTCTCTAAAATGGCTAGAGGGATGGCTGAGATGACAATGAGTAGCCGGAAAAACTAACGAACGTGACAAACAATACGAAGCACTAGACGCAGTCAGTCAGCCGAGTCTATTCACAATCACAACCAACCTTGGTCTTGATGAGTTCTTCTGCAATGGCGTGCGCAATCCCAACTCCCTCGCAAGGAGAAGTACCACGACCTAACTCATCCATCAGGACAAGCGATTTAGGTGTCGCAAGACCTAGTCAAATCATGCACAAATCATTTTCTTCAGAATCAAGTGCACTTTCCTAGTATCATTGCAGAAGATGCCATTTCGTTTGCAAATGTGCTAAGACTTTTCTCCATGTCATCGTCGTTGGATAAACGAGACAAAAGCGCATCATGAATACTGCAAGGAAACATGTATCAATCCAAGAGCGATACATCCCGAGTCGGAATGCTCACCGAAAGCTTGCATAATCAGCGGGAACAAAGCAGCCACACATTGCCATGATCACCAACAGACCAGTTTGACGAAGATATGTGCTTTTCCCTGAAAGCGTATCAGATGAATTCCCTATTTCCGTTATTTGGCGTACCTGACATGCTATCAATAGACCATTAAGTAAACTTCTCGCAGGAGGAGGTTCCCACTTACTTTGGGCCATGGATAATTTGGAAGTGAGACGCATCACAACAGTATATATCATTCGAAACCAACGTCCCGGCAGCATTTACAGTCTCGAGAATTGGATGCCGACCCGATTTGACTGCAAGCGTACCAGTGAATTCCGGGCGGACTGTACGACCGGACAGAATTCAGCAAGCCGCAGCGTTTGCAACAACATATATCACCATAGTTTCTCACTGTAGCACGGATCAATATTCCGACTTTATCTGACGCAGAACATGGATTCTCACTTATGGAAACATGTGCAAACGACCAAAGGAGGTCGATCAAGGCCACCTGTCGGAACGAATATGAAAAATCATCGACACGATGAGGGAAAGGTATATACAGCCTCAGACGCAGTATACAAGGCACCAGAATGTGACAAAACTTCGGTCACCAGCTCTTGAATAATCCTGGAGGATCTATCAGAGCATCCGTACTTGAAACGAGCAGACACGCACTTTTCACTAAGAATCAGAGTCTCGTCTAGCGCATCCTTCATCCGCGCATTCATCTTCTTCTAAAAACAGTTAGTGCGTCAAGTCATCTCAAAAGCAATGCACGTGTTGGCGCACCAATTCCATACTTGAAAACAACCACCTTCCTTTTTGCGCTGTTACGTTCAAAAATCCTCCAGGAAGCTCTCCCTCGATGTCGTCTTTCTTCAAGGCAAACACAAAGCCACTGTCTTGATAAACCAGCGTTATCGGTAATTCATGCTTCTGTGACAACGCAGTGTTCAACTGATATATATCGCCGACGTTTTCCTTGTATGTTTCTCGCGCTACGTCGAGTAGACGGTTTCGATTAGCCTAGAAGAAACATTAGGGGTTCACTATTTCCCAAATGTCGCCTTCACCTTTACCGCATATACTCTGGCGTTGATTCCGGTAAGACCACCCTAAGTAAATGACAAGATTAGCGACTAGCACGGTTTCACGCAGTTCGAACCCTGTTTGAACCGACTGCATCATTCAAATGGTCAGCAACGAGGTCTGCAATAAGCGGAAGGCGGTTATCCGATATCATCTAGGAAGAGGTAGAATGGATACTGTGTTTGCATCAGGTACGCATCCATACCTCGTGGATGATCTGCAAAAGCTGAGACCTGCTGTTTGCTAGCGCTTTCCGAAGAAAAGGCAGGCTTTTGATGATACTTTGAAGAGAAAGCATTTGGGAAACCCGAGTAGACGCCGTTTTGGCAGAATTCGATGGGCGAACTTCGAATGTTGCGAGCTAAACAGCTAGAGATATAAAGTGCTGCGGGAGGGAACTGCTTCGTCTCACCGATGATATTAACTTGTCAAAGTCCTGCTTGTTTAGATGCTTTAGTGCATCCCGTGTCTCAGAGAACCGATCTTCATTCTCTACAAGTTCTGTACAATAGATTAGCAACGAGGTACGGCAAGATCAAAAAAACTATAATGCCTGTTACAGCGTCGAGGCGAGCGTTGATAGCTTCTATACCTAACAAGTAGTCAGCCATCCATCTAGCGGTCGTCGACAGTTCACGGAAATTAACGCACCTGTTAATGGAGCCAAAATATTTGTGCGCAATAAACGGGACGCCATTGCAGTATATGTATGATTGAGGACCCTACCCCCATAGGATGAATCGAGCAGAACGTCAAGAAAGCGTCTCACCCAAAGAGCGTGTGTGACGACTTCTTGCGCATAACATTCCTGACCAGCTCAAGGTTTTTTGCCGTCTCGGGGTCAATCATCATGGTGCCCTCGACAGACGCGTAACGTATGCGCAGCGAACTGGCCGAGAAGCGAATATTCAGGCGACTTTCGGCATACTTGAACAATGCACATGCAGCAGAAAGTGCATAGTACCTATCGCGCGTTGATATCAGCCAACGACACCATCTGAGATGCATATAAGCCGGACTTGTCTGACACGGCAACGAGCGTGGCAGCCCGCTCGTCGTTCTCGACACACAATTGAGTGATAAAGTCCATTCCTGTTACATGTCATGGCCAGGCCATCCCAAGCAAACGTGAACGCACCTGCCCCATCCTTCCAATACTTTCTTGCAACTGGCTCCACAGGTATGTTGGAGAACTCGTCCATGATATACTGGACCAACAAGGATGTCATCGCTGGTTTCTTTCCTCCAGACGCAAGCGTCGCATCCGTCGCAGCGATGAATGTATCAGGAACAAGAACCAGCGAAGGGTAATGAATGTGCATTTGGTGCAGCGTCTTGACGTACGTTGAACAATCCGCAAGCTCAAATACAATAGTTCAGCGCGCGACCCAAACCTGCAGAGAGCGAAGATGGTACACCACCTGGACGAGTATGACACGACCCGTGTCCTTGTCCATCGCTGCGATACCTACTTCATGCGCGACGCCACGACTTTCGAGCAAAGCAATCAGGTAGCTTCCCTCGTGTCTTGTCGACGCGGCGGTCTGTGGACGAGTAGACGTTCCAGGACGCGTCGTTCCCGAGCGTGACTGTACAGTGCGTGGACGCGGCGTTTCCGTTGTACTGCCCGTGCGACGCGACGCGCTTGAAACTGGCCGGAAAGATGGTGTGGAGGACATTCCAAGGTGTTGTGTTGTAGCGTCGATGATAAATGGGATAATGGTAGAAACTGTGCTTATTCTACAAGTAATTGCTAGACATGAAAGGAGAGAAACATAAGAGAATCAAAGACGACAAGACAAAAGTGCTAGCTACTAGATAATAGAAGGACATCCTGACAACCCAGCCACGTCAACTACCACATATCCAGCAATGACGATGGGCACACAGTACCAGGAAACATGAGCAAGCACCCGAGAGCGAAACAAGAAAACGCGAGTGCAGGGAAGTTACTCCCACGAAGGCGACGTAGTGTATGAATGAAAGTGGGCAGCAGATCCGTTTTGGGCCGGGCTGGAAGGCGACCACTGTGGTGACGTCGGACTGTATGCTGGGGACGCCGGTGCTAATCAAGGTACCCGTCAGTTGTGCACGGATAAATCTCATTAAATACACACAGTATGCCGGAGCTAATAGTTCAGGTAGATTAGTAAACAGGTGTCGGATCACGAGGAAATTCACTCACAGGCTGGGGAATACGTAGGGGAAGTAGGGGCTATAGAGGTGTGAGTACGCCGGACCCGAAAGGAAACGAACACATACAGTATTTAGGTGATGAGGGTGATGTAGGGGAAGTGGGTGAATATTTCGGTGAGGAAGGAGACATATGGACAGGGGCTGCCAATCGCATTAATACTATTATAATCCAACGAGGGATAATGTGACTCACAAGCTATAGTTGCAGTGAGGGAAGATTAGAGTCGTCAGTAACACATGAAGAACGGAGCAGAAGTGCATACTTGGGGAATCTATGGACGTGTCAGCCACAACGGAGAACGAAAAAAAAAGGATTCTCACATCTCGGAGATGCAGGGCTAAACGATGGACTCGTCGGCGAATACCGTGGCGATGTTGGACTAAATGACGGCGACTGAGGACTATACCTGGGCGATGTGGGCGAGAACGAGGGTGACGTAGGCGAATATCTCGGACTCGTGGGTGAGTATCCTGGTGAGGTTAGATTGAGGACGGGAGATGTGGGTGAGTATGTGGGCGATGTGGGTGCCCTGCTTCGGTCGTAGAACGGCGAGGTTGCATAGGGGGAGGTTCCAAAGGGTGACGTGGCACCGCCAAATGGCGATTGCGGAACATATGGAGATGTAGGAGAGTATGCGTTAGGTGAGCTTGGGCTATAACCGGGTCCAGCGGGTGACATTCCACCAGCACCGATTGGGCTTTGCCCGTACCCCAGGAATGAGAAGCTTGCAGCATCTTCGCCTCCTTGGACGGCGAGCGGCGAAAACGCAGCTGACTCGCCTTTGAAAGCGGTTTCTGACCAAGCCGGAGAGTTGGTATCGTACGGTGTCATTGCTACTTGTCCTGGCGTCATACCGCCATCCACGTGTGCTGCGAGCATGTTTTGGACCGGGAGGCGGTGATCCACAATGGCATCCTTGAGCATGTCAATATCCAGTGCGACATCGAAGGCACCAGTTCCCATTGGCGCCAACTGCCCAAACATCACGTTCTCCGCGATACCATGACAGTCATCCTTCTCTCCTACAGCTGCGGCTTCCATCAGAATCTCCACCGTTTCCTCGAAAGAACAGCGCATGAGAGCACCCGTGTCAGCACGGTTAATACCATGTCGAGTGATTGCCATCAGTGTGCCACGATGCGTCATGAGGTCGCAAAGCAGTGCGAGATGCCTGTAGTTGACATACGAACCGTCGAATTCGATGACACCACGCAGCTCCCTCATGATGGCAGCACGAGCAGCCTCGATGCCCAGCACATTGAATACCTCCACGCAGCTGTTTGAGTATGTCCGCGTGAAATCCACACCCTCGACACACATGACTGTCTTGAGGTTGACACCATCCGTCTCCAACATCCATTCCTTTTTCGTCTTGATAGCACCTTCCTCGTTGTGGAACACCTTCTCATGCTCCTGCAGAAACACGCGGCGAATGTTAGGTACCCCTCGCAGACTGACGGAGTTGAGCATCGTATTCTCCAATTGGCGAAGGAACATGTCTTCCTCAACGCTCCCCATCACATCATCCTCCTTGTCTGCTCCACCAAGCACACGACATCGAATAACGAGCTTCTCGGAGTTGTCTTCGCTCCAGATGACAAACAAGTCCGTCTTGAAGTTCTCCGCGATTCGACCAGCAACATATGCCATCGTCAACTTTCTGTCAATCATCCGCGCGCGGTCGAGCACCAACCGGAGCAACCAAGGGGACTGGAGATGCAGCTTCGACTCGATCTCTTCATCCGGGATTGCGAAGAATGACTCCACAAATACGGAATCCTCCTCAATGATGGTTGATGTAGGATCAGGGTCATACCAGATTTCCACGGCAGCGGTGACAGTTCGGAGCGATGTATACGCTAGCTCTTGCTCCACATTCTTCGCCATCGTGTTTTTTTCCGCAAGTTCTGGCTCCAGGTACACCGAGAGCGACGGCGTCTTGATGTTGGTGGCGACGTTGATGATTTCCTTCAAACGTGGGACACCGAGCGTGACATTTTTGCTGGAAACACCAGCATAGTGGAACGTGTTCAACGTCATCTGGGTGGCTGGTTCACCGATCGACTGCGCAGCCAGTGTACCGCACATCTCGCCAGGGTGCACTAGTGACTGATTGAACTTTGCTTCAATTTCTCCCAACACCCACTCGAATGCTTCCCGGTTAAGGTGGTACTGTTCTAGAACACGCCGTGCAGCCATGGTCGCACGTACATGCATGCGGAAAGTGAGTGACGAATTGGATTGCACCTCTTTGCTTAATGGGTCATCCCCACAGATGGCAAGGAGCCGCTCAGTGAGTTGATGTACTGCGTCAACGATATACGAGGGTTCGAGGTCACTGGGTTTTCGCCGGTCGATATGGAAAATTTGTGTAGCGTTTTGGATGATGCGCTGAAGATTGACGGGGAGGTAGTGTGGTGTGAGACCGTCTGCACGGGGGAATATAAACGTCCGCAGAAGACGCCGGTCGTTTACGAGCCGCCCGTATTCTTCATCCAGCTTGATTTGCAACTCCAGCGAGCTGTCATCGATGCCAATTTGAAGAACACCTGGCAAAAAGCCCCCTTCTTTGTCCGTCACGTCCACTCGGTAGTTGTGCTCGAATTCCTTGTCCGACATCCCAAATGTTTCAATCTTTTGCCGCTCGATGAATGCACCGTCCATCCCATCCTCTCCGTAAATGAATTGGATCAGATCGCCGAGAGAATTCCGCACAGTACCGTCATAGCAAACCATGACATCCTCGAGCGCTTTGACAAGCCGTCGTTGGATGTAACCTGTCTCAGCCGTCTTGACAGCTGTATCGATCAATCCCTCGCGACCAGCCATAGCGTGGAAGAAGTATTCCTGAGGCGTCAGCCCTCTCAGGTAGGAGTTCTCTACGAACCCTCTTGCTTCGGGGCTGAAATCGTCCTTCGTGAAGTGCGGTAGCGTTCGATGACGGAATCCGAATGGAATACGCCGTCCTTCTACACTCTGCTGCCCCACACAAACCGACATCTGAGAGATATTGATGTAGGAGCCCTTTGAACCGGCAGTAACCATCTGCTTGACGTTGTTGTCCTCCTTCAAGTTCTTTTGAGCGTACTGACCAGAGTCGTCACGGGCACGATTTAGCTCTCGCTCGACCTTGCTCTCAAACGATTCTCGAATGGTCATACCAGGCATGGGCTTGAGCCGGTCATGGTAAGCGTCGTCAATGATTTCCGCCACCTGCTGCTTCTTCTCCCCAATACGCTGCGTGATGTAGCTCATGACTTTGGGCCCAGCAATTGTGTCGCCAATCCCGATGCTGAAACCGTTGTGAAACAGCCAGAAGTTGACAACCATTTGAATCCCTGTGAATACCGATCGCGTGGCCTCCGGGCCTTTCTCGCGGAAGACGACATGGATCAGACCGCCCTGCGTTGCTCCAACGGTCTTTTTGTCGACGATCCCAAACAGGATTTCTCCATTGTCAATCATCATGCCGTCGTCGAAAACAGGATTCGAAGATTTTGGATCAGGTGCGCGGTGGATATTGATACCCCGTGGGATGACCATACTAAGTAATTGCTTCCCTGTCCAAAGGGGTTTTGGCTTGATGATTGCAGGCGTCGGGATGCTACCATCCCACTCAGGGAGCCATAGGAGGATGTTCTGGACATGGTTCCAGTCCAAGAATGAATCTCGCAGAGTGAATTTACGGATACCGCACAGCGTGTCCTGCACGATACCCATAACAGGCTTGTTCGCTTGTGGAGATATAATCTACAGAGATTTGAAATCATGTTCAAAGCTGTGCTAAACCGAGCCACTGACCTGGCGCGGAACCCATGCAATTTGGCTCAGCTCGGCACGGGTTTCTTCAGATTGGGGTATACTGGAGTGCCACTGTCCAGCCAACGATTAAATGGTGTTAAAATGGACCTACTGCATGTTCATCTCATCGCCGTCAAAGTCGGCGTTGTAAGGTGGCGTAACTGACAGATTTAAACGGAATGCTGTAAATTAAATGGTTGGTTAGGCCACCCTCCAAACCAGACCTGAAAAATACACACTGGAATACGGCATCAATTTTACTCGATGGCTCATCATACTCATTTTGTGCAAACTGGGTTGTCGATTGAAAAGAACAAAGCTGGAAGCGGTTTCAACGTCAGTGCAACTCTGAAACCGGATAACTTACTCTCCATCTTTAAGGTGTCTCTCAACGATCCACCCGTACTGAAGGAAAGCATCCGCTCGCTTATTGTATCTCAAATCGATGCGTTCACCAGTATCCCGAACAACATATCTTGCTCCGGGGTACGTCGAAGGGCCGTTGCGTACAAGCTCCTGGAGGTAAGCGATGTTATACGGAGTCACTACCGCAATCATCAGTTCGTTCCCAAGACACGGTATATTGACGAGGCATACATACCTCGCTCGGGATATGTTAGATTCATGGCGATACTCCTGGGTACGCCAACCTCGTCCAACTCCAGGTTTGGATCACCAGTGATGACCGTCCGCGCAGAAAAGTCGACACGTTTCCCCATCAAATTCCCCCGAAGACGACCTTCCTTTCCTTTCAGACGGGCACGGATGGCTTTAACGGGACGACCACTCTTTTGCAATGCTTGCGGAATACCCGCTATATCGTTATCCATATAAGTGGCAACATGGAACTTTGAATCGAAGAAATGGCGGCATTAGCAAGGAAATACGAACATGAATGTTCTCGAGCTCACCTGCAACAACTGTTCAAATTCCGTGATAACGTGTGCAGGAGCACCCTCTTGTTCACAGCGCCGGACATTGGCAGAAGCTTTGATGATATCTCCAAGTTTGTACGTCAAATCATCCTCACTCCTCATTGCACCACCATCCACTGCGATACTCGGGCGTACAGGAGGTGGGGGTACTGGCATGACAGTCAAAATCATCCATTCAGGGCGGGCATATTCGTCAGAGAGCCCAATCAAATGTAGATCCGAATCGGACATCTTTTTGAAAGTGGTGTACACCTCGGAGGGCGTAAACAGCCTCTTATCTGGTTGCATCGACTTGACGTCCTGTATGGATATGCAAATAATCAGCAAGTCTTAGACACGCGGAGACGCATGCACGGACCTCGTCCTCATCCTTGGGCCGCTTGTATTGCACAAATAGCTTGAGACCTTCTTTTCGGATAAGTGGTTGGATATGACCACAGCCACCGTGGCCTTTCTTTGGTTCATCAGCGTCTGCTTCGACACCCTCCTCTTTCGGATCGTCAGTTTCGCAAATCATTTTTGTCTTGCAATGCGACCAGGCAACGGACATCCGTTTCTTGGGATCGCGAATATGCCGTATTTTGTCGGCAAAATTAGGGTCGGACTATCAAACGCACATGATATTGGCAGAACATCGACAAGAGATATCAATGATCCGGGGATAAAAAAAACGTCAGTAACCCCATTCAGAAGACGCGATGTGCGCAAAGAGGTACTACTACAACAGAAAAGCGTCACAAGGAGGCAGCGGACAAGCACATTGTGAATGTATATGCTAGACCACTTGCCACCCTCCCACCTGCGTCACAGGTAAGAAGGCACACGAGAATCGGGGCCACAGGGCATGCCGTCAGCACACCATCCATGACCACCGATCCGTTTTCGCACTCCTCGTTCAGCGCCCCATTTCACCGCGCACCTCGTGTCCAGCCAACACTGGGCGCTTGCAATGACTCACGCGGCGATCAAGCGACCGAAAACGCGCGTTAGCCACGCCACAGCAGACCAAACACCTCGATGACTCGAGGGATTGCCGTGGTGCGGGTTTGGGGTTCTCCAGTGGATTATGGAGAGAGCCCCCAGAAAATTGGGAGGTGGGGTGCGAAACGAGTAGAGTTAGACGCGACTCACAATATCTGCCTTAAGTTTCCCACAGTTTACGCATATGCATTCAAGAATTTTTTTCACTTTGACGATGAAACCTTTTGGGGGATGTTTAGTACCGAGGGATATATGCAGGCTTGCAAAGGGACAAACCAGGATGAAAAACTGGCCTGGCCAGTTCAATGTGGCCAAAGTGACCAGGGCACTCTGACATACCCTCTCCACAAGTTTGGCATTTAAAATTTCGGTCGATGGTGCCCATGCGGGGGTCCATCAAGCCACCAAGCTTGGGCTTGTGGGTAGCCTCGTCCATGACCTCTGGATGCTCAATCTTGGCTACGGAATACGCTTTCTGTTGCAATAGTAGATCAGAGATCCCAAACGAGAAAATAATAGCAAGCAGGCCTCACGATTTCTTCTGGAGAGAGAATACCAAACTGAACCTCCTTGACCTTGCGGATGGGAGCCGCCGAGTAGGCAAACTGATGACCGAGCATGGCAGCCGATAGGAGACGCGCGGCAGAACCGTACGGCGGACAAGTACGTTATAAAGGAAAGGAAGGGGGGTCCAAGGCGTGAATTAACGCGAACTAGATGTCGCGAATGTATTTGTGAGAGTAGATGTCGAGTATTTGCGACTTTTGAAGCCTTTTGCCGAACCGCTGGATAGGTTGAAAAGGGGAGAAAAACCGCAGAAAATGGCCGGACAAGATCCCTGAAGCGTTGTACAGTGCCAGGAAATCGAAAGTACGCCTTGTCGTAGTCTTTGGCGTGCACAACGAGGAGCGCTGTTGACCCGGTCTTGAGCGACAGTGGTCGTTTGGGAACAACCTGTGAACAGGTCGCACGTTCCAACTCCGCCAGAATTCATGAGTCACAAAACAGCGGACCAAGCAAGAGGCTCATATTTCGGGGTCTGATTTTGACCCACGGCATCGTCGGCACCACCGTTTTCCTTCTATCGGAGTATCAATTTCGGAGCTGCGTGGAGGCGGCTTGAGGCTGCGGCTGTGTGTAAGCAGTTATCGAGGTGGACTACGACGAGGCAGGATGACATCGCTGACCAGCTGGCTCTGGGGAACATCCCAGATCGACGAGGCCGTCGGTGAGCACAGTTCTCTTTTGCGCCGGCCTCGCACATAACTTGCCTCAGATAAAGCGACTTCGGAGCTCATTCCAGCTGGTACTGAGGACGTTGCGCTCAGTCTCGAAATATGTGACCAGATCCGATCCAAGTCGGCCCCTGCAAAGGACTCCATGCGTGCGCTCAAGCGTCGTCTCAACCACAAGAACCCGAATGTACAAATCCTCGCTCTTGGCGTATGTCTTTGTCCACTTTGTCGACGCGCGTCCCTCAATTCCATCTCTTAGCTCACAGACACTTGTGTCAAGAACGGGGGTGACCATTTCTTGGTCGAGATAGCTTCAAGGGAATTTATTGACAACCTCGTCTCCATCCTCAAGATTCCCGCTCTGAACCATGTCGTCAAGTCTGACATACTAAAGTATATCCAAAACTGGGCTCTTGCATTCGAGGGAAAGCCCACTCTGAGCCATGTTGGTCAGGTATACAAAACACTCAAGAATGAGGGTACGTCCTCCATCTTCCTTTACTGATCAATTTTTACCTCGGGTTCAGGATTCGACTTTCCTCCAAAGGACCCTGCTCTAGCCAACTCAGCTATGGTGGACACCTCAACTGCCCCAGAATGGATTGACTCCGACGTTTGCCTCCGTTGTCGGACCCCTTTCACATTTACAAACAGAAAGCATCACTGCCGCAACTGTGGCCAAGTTTTTGATCATCAATGTTCTTCCAAGTCAATTCCCCTCCCTCACTTTGGTATCACTCAACCTGTTAGAGTCTGTGACAGCTGCTACTCAAAGCTTTTGCGTAAAGCCGCGTGCGTATCCGGTATCCTTCTTCTCTCATCATCCTGAACCTACATAGGGACAGAGGCCATCGTCATTCCGTAAGCATGCACAACCCTAGAAATAACGGTGCACGCGACCTCTTCGACGCCGAGCTTCAACGCGCGATTCAACTTTCCCTCCAAGAAGTCGGCGCAACCTCCGCGTCTGCCAAACGACCCGGATATGTCCCCTACCAACCGCAGCCATATTCTCAGCCCCCGGAAGCGCCCTTTGTCGACCGTGCAACCTACCCGGACAAAGACAGACGGAGATCGGCTCCACCAGCACCGGCGATTGCGGATGACGAGGATGACCCAGACTTGAGAGCTGCAATTGAGGCAAGTTTGAGGGAGGCAAATATGCCAAAGCCGAGTGCGCCGACTGAAATTCCATCTGTCGGAGACGCAGGTTACCCTTCGTCCTACCCTCCAACCGTCACTCCTACTCCGTCTATCCCTAAGGTCCCAAGCTATGACCTCGAGCCTCTTGAATCGGATGCCATCCTCACATTTAGTCAGACTATTGAGCAGGTACAATCCCGGGGTGGAAAAGATATGTCGCGGTATCCGGCTGTCAGCGAATTATTTGACAAGGCGAATGGCCTGAGACCCAAGCTTGCAATGAGTTTGGATGACACGGGAAGAAAAGAGCGTAGGTCTCGTTTTTATTTCTTCTTCTCCTGTTCTCAACTCGTCCTTGTCTTATTGCGATTCTAGAGCTGTTGTCCGAGATGCATGAAAAATTGTCTCAAGCGGTCAAACTCTATGACAAGTTACTTACAAATCAGCTCTCTCATCCAACTTGGCGTCGTACCGCTGCCGAACAGGCTCACGCACCAACACTTCCTGCTGGGTCGGCATATACTCCCAACGGGTATGTCCAATCGCATGGACCAAACGACCAATGGGACTCTTTACCTGCTCCTTCTCAAGCCCCGCAATCACCGACTGCGCAGGCCTCCTTCCAACCGATGTATGCCCCGCCACCACCTCCAGTATCAAGCACGTCGGGACCCTCGTACACTCATCCATCGTATCCCTACAATCCTTCCGCCGCTGAGCGGGAACCGGCTCGTCAGACGACATCGCCACCGGTCCTCCCCGTGTCTCCACCACCGCTGCAGTCACTTCTTCCAGGCGCACAAGCAACGCAGAGCTATCGGCCGCTGTCAGTACTGCAGATCCCCTCGGTTCCTATTGAAGACACGCCGACTGGAGTAGAGGGAAAGTCCGTAGCAAAGAGGACACTACCTCCTCCCCTTGAATCGCTCCCACAATTTTCTCCGCCACCCGTCCCTCCAGCCGTTTCTTCCACGATTCCTTCTCTGAACACTGTTCCAGATAGAAGCTCTCTTACCCGCGCTTACACGATCTCGTCTCGTCCATCCATCGCTTCACCTTCTGTTGCACATCCACAGCCGCCCTCACTTGCACGCTCGTCGACGGTTTCATACGCTTCACCCGCCCAGGCTCGTCCGCAGTCGTACGCTCGCCCGCATCCTGTGCACGCTCCGCAACAGCTTTCACATCCACCGCCTCCCCAGCCCCAGTTGAATTCCTCGCTCCCCGCCTTTCCGACCGTCCCGTCGAACGCGCCGCAAACGTTTGACATGTACGCCCCCTCTGCACCGACTGCACCCCCGCAGGAGCGGAGAGAAGAGATGCTGATCGACCTCTAGTTTCTTACTCAATGATGCGCACTGAATTCTCTACGTGTTCTTTTTATGCAGTCAGCTGGTGACTGCGACTAATATACATGTGTGATCCAAATGTGCGTTTGAGTTCAATGGTTATCACGACGTGGTAAGCGAGGTCCGAACAGTGAGCTATCGTTGGAGAGACGGTCTGGTACAAGGAGAGTTGGCTCAATGGAGGGTGGGGCCGATGGACGCGTTGGACGATGGACGTCTACAGGCCAGTGATGATACACGTTGAATGGGCCACTCGGACAAGGGAGGCTTACCCTGATTCTGCGATGGCGCTCCCACAGTTTGGTGGGCGTCACGCGACGAGGAAGCAAGACATCCGAGGCAAGGTAAGCAGCTCAACAGACTGCAAAGTGAACCTGAACTTTGTAGGACTAATAGATGATACTAGTAGGAAGTAAAAGCTTCGCCTGGGCAAGATAGAACATACCTTTCCGTGTGCTGGGTGTCTCTGGAACACGAACAACGCGCCGCCACGCCAGGCGCCGAGGTTGAGTACCTTTGCTGACAGACGAAGAAAGATGCTGTCGTCGCCACGCTGGACGTAGAGGTCGGGCATTTTCAGTGGGTTTAGGGATATGTTTGGGCAACCTGGAATTCATTCAGAACAGCTCAGATGATGAACGGAACAACGAACGAGTCATCGCCGACCTTTGCCTTTGGAACAGGAGTGAATGTCATTGTCAGGTCAGACGGCGTTTATCTCGGGCAGGTGACAGTATTCACTGGTAAGCGCTCAGATATACGGGTATGCTAGTATCGGCCATGTATGCCGCAGTTCAACCGCAGAACAGGATGGCCGAGTCAGCCAGCTCACTGAGGCCCATCTTTAAGTTCAACTGGCTGAAGTGGGTTGAACTGGTGGCCCGGGATACATACTATGTAACTAGTAATACTAAATACCTGGGCGGCGATGTCTGGCTGTCTGACGTCCGTCGCTACATCAAGTCCACTGGAGTCCAGATTCTCTACGATGGAACCTGAATTTGATCAAAGGTAGTATTCTTTTCTCCTTGTAGCTTGAACAAGCACAATTGACGCATTTGATCTAGTAGTAGAGGTGGCAAGTGCTGAGGATATTCGATATCAATTTGGAAGGAGACTGGATTATATTGATGCTCAAGCAGTACGTCTCGTATCACATCCTATCATCGTGGCGCTGACGCTGAAGAATTAGCACTAGCTCTTTGTCATTTCTGTCCTTCAGCAGGAGAAGTGATCCCGTGGCCCATGTCGGCCTTCTCTGCCCAAGACCCAGCACTCGGTTCAAGGATAGACTTTGCAATGGCACAGAGTCGGGCCGAGTATGGGCATCAAAGACCTTACAGGAGTCGCTTGACGGCACTGCCGGATGACTCCAGGGGGTGCTTTCCAGTAAAGAACACTGCCTGACCACGAATAGCATCCCTATGGCCACATTGGGTGCGAAGTGCCCACCATGCGAACAGCCTCGTCAAGACACCATAGGTATTAAAACGAGTGTTGGTCGTTGTGGACCTTTGCTGCCCTTCTCATCCGACGGGGCAACGCTAAATATCTCTCCACCTTCCACTCTCATCCTTGACTGCATTCTTGATCGTGAACATCATGCGTCTCACACTCAGCAAGTCTGACCATATGAATGCCGACATCTCTGATGAGCAAAGCAACATCCTCTATAAAATCTCCACATCTTCTGCGCTTTTCTCCAAGACAGTGACCACAATCACCAAGTACTTTCCGGATGACAATACGAGAGGCCCGGAAACAATGGGCATCATCGAGTGGCCTAGGATATTCGACAAGGGATTGTTTCGGTTCAACGGACAGACGATACCTATGGATAAGATGTTTGAAAAGCATAGATGGGAATCGTACGTTTTCTCTCCTTGATAACACTGCATTGTTGACAGACATTGATATCGTCCAACATTGTTCAGTGGTCTCTACTTCAAGGGTTCTGATCAAAAGAAATACAAGTGGAAGCAAAGCCCACGCTTGTGGGTATGTTTGTCCCGAGTGCCTGAGCAAGGACTATGACTGATGATAAGATACAAAGATGAAACGCGCAGAGTCCAGCGAGGAGCTCGTCCGGTATCACAGGAAAAACCTAGGGATTTCGAAACCAATTCATTCGGCCTACCTCGACATCTCTCCCAAGGTGGTCTTCATGCTCGATCTTATCGTCCTCACGTTTGTTTATGTCGAGGAGTTGCGCAAGCGACGCCAGGCAACCGGACCTGCTAACTCGGCGGGGGCGGGAGCGGGCGCCATTGCAGGCTGCCCAAGCTGCTGATTCATGTAGCATACTTGCAATCAACTCTAATAGCCAGCGACGGTCAGCGCACCTTGTCCCTACCATTTTCTTATCGTCGACAATGGGCGTTGCCCAAGTTGTCTGTATCGGTATCCATTGTATTATCTGTATCAACGTACATTCTTGAACATTTCCTCTTGAAAGCGAGTGGGGCTGTACATGAGTAAGCAATAGTACAGTACTGGAGGGAGCGTGGAAAAGTTCGGGTGGGCCATAGTAGTGACTGTCCATATAAGGAAATGTAACGAGCGTCACAGACTGCAGTGTAACGACTCGACAGGCTGATCTCCGACTGGTCTCGATGAGCTTGCTATTCAAACGTGGATGGCTACTCTGTTTTCAGTAAGTATTTAGCAAGGGAATCACACCGCGGACGATGTCATCAATATAGATTCTACGACTATCAAATCGATCAAAGGCAGTATTCTTTTCTTTGACATGAACAAGCGCAATTGACAGAAACAAGTGGTGACACCTTCAACAGATTGTGTCGAGTAAAGCACTGGATTGTGCTCTCCCTGTCATTCCAAGCTATCTACCACTCTCGTATGACTTTACATCCTATCATTATGACACGCAACTCGGAAGCAGCAGCCCTTTTTCACCCCTGTCCTTCAGTAATAGCCGGAGGCAGTGATGTGCAAGACGTGGCTTGGCATAACTCATGTGGACCATTTTGCCCAAGACCCGACAGTCGGTCCAAGGATAGGCATCTGTCACTGCGGAGTGGCGCAACGTCAAGCTGAGTATGACCTTGGAGTTGCGGGAGTCGCTTGGCAGCACTGCCTAATGACTCTAGAGGCTAGAGCTTTCAAGTGAAATGCACTGCCCGACCACGCATAACCACACTGGGTGCGACCAAGGTGCCTACCATGCGGACAGCCTCGTCAAGGCACCATAGGTATTAAATCGAGTGTATGTCGTGTGGACCTTGACTACTCTTCCGATCCGACAGAGCAAGCTAAACCTCCCGCCCTCGGCCTCAACCTTATTCTTGGCCGCGAGCATGCGTCTGACACTCAGCAAGTCTAACCATATGAATGCCGACATTTCTGATGAACAAGGAAACATCCTCTACAATATCTCCACACCCTCTACATTCTTTTCCAAGAGCGTTACGACGATCACCAAATACGACCAACTGGATGACGAAAAGAGGGATTCGGAAACGATGGGCCTCATCGAGTGGCCTAGGATATTTGACAAGGGATCGTTTTGGTTCAACGGACGGACGATACCTGTGGGTATGATGTTTGAAAAGCATACATGGAAATCGTGCGTTTCTCTTCGTGACAACTCTGTGCACCATTGACAGACATTGGTATCGTCCAACGTCGTTCAGCGGTCTCTACTTTAGTTCTGATCGACAGAGATACAAGTGGAAGCTACAGTCTCACCTGTGGGTGTGTTTATCCCAATTGTGTGGGCGAGAACCATGATTGATGATAACGTGTGGTGTCATACACAGATGAAACGCGCAGAGTCCAACGAGGAGCTCGTCCGGTATCACAGGAAAAATCTGGGGATTTTGAAACCGAGTCATCCGGCCTATCTTGATGTCTCTCCCAAGGTGGTCTTCATGCTCGATCTTATCGTCCTCACGTTTGTCTATGCCGAATGGTTGCGCAAAGTGCGCGAGGCCCAAGCTGTCAGCTCGGCCACTTGATTCGACGTGTGACATTGTATCACACGATCAACTCTAGTCAGCACACCTCGCCCCCACCATTTTCTTATCGTCGACAATGGGCATTGCCCACGTTGTGCATAATATGTTAGAGTACCGAAAGTCATTGTATTATCAAAGGCATCCACACGGGATTGCTTTTGCAGGGAAATCTCACCGATCAATGGTCCGTATATGAACAAGGGCACAAATGTCTCGCTTACAACTGGCATGATGAACCGCGTATAAAACAGGCCCCGCACTGATCCCATGTGGGTCGTAGTGGGCTGGGTGGCCCTCCTGTTTGGGTCTAGCTGTCGCCGCCGAATTGGCGATCTCAGAGGGTGTCACGGTCGCCCTGGAGGTGTCAAAGCGGGCGAAACTTCAGGGTAGTAAGGGGACATAGAACTCGTCACATCAAATACGCCATTTCTAGCCAGATGACGAGAACGCGTGGTTGGAAGCAATTTCTTTGAAACAGGCATGGGCTGATAGTTACTGACTCATCCGTCGTCGCGGCCAAAAAATATCAGTGTACAAAGCGATACAAGAGACGTCTTCTGGTGCCACCACCAGATTAAATGAAAACTCACCGGTAGTTCATCCAAACCTTTGCAGAACTCAGGATCCACAAATAAGACCAGACACGGCGACGATAGATTATGACCGCGATATATTCTGATATTGTAGACTCGCACTTTGGTATTCCGAGAGGAACATCCTATCCCGCTCAATCATAAGAAATCTATGTTCCTCGTGAGCACAGATGAAGAGACGACAGCGACCACGTACGACAACAGTTCATTCACATAGTCTTTCACTAACCCTATGCTCTCCGCATCCATTGTCGAGCTAGTCACCATCTGCGGCAAACTCACTGGAACAGTCTGTTAGTGACCCCATGTCATGCGATCCAACCAAGGAAAAACATGCCCAGCATCCTCAACAAGTGCTCTGCTCCGTAGATTGAACTCATGTCCTTCTCTTGTCCAACCTGCACTTTGGGACCAGTAACATATGCTTTACGGATCTCTGCATATTGAGGACGCTCAAAACGATAGAGCAAGTTTGCGCCGAGAGAACGATCAAAGTAGACGGTGATCCCAGAGATGATGGTAGGAAGGACTAGGTCGGGGTCACGCAAGCTGTTCACCCGATAAGAAATGAAATACTAGACTATCTCAAAGATCACGCACCTTGTCTGTTTTCCCATTTTCGCAACATGGTCCTTGAACTCTTGAAGGATTTCAACTACACTGGGCGTACGAGGAAGTGACACTAGCTATATTTACACAATGTCAATAAAACGAGTAACAAGGGAATGCTCAGATGACGAGGGCCGTATACATCCGGACTTGCCTGATTATTTTTCGTGATCGCCTCCCAATCGTCGACGAGGAGCACTTTGAGCACTTCTGGCACGTTGAGCTTCATCTCTGGCTTTCGACTATTGTCATCCTACATCGACCGATTAGAAGCCAATAGAGTGGCCGTGGTGACATGTACAAAGCGCGACTCACCTCTTCTCTACCCCGCTTCGTGCCCCTCCCGTCCTTTCTGCCTCGCCCCGAACCCGTCCCAGCCCCGCCACCCGCACCTGAGCCACTTCCCCCTGCACCTTTTTTGCTCCCTGCTGCAGACGAAGACGCTGCTTGCGACGCCTGGCTAGTGAGCGCCTTTTGAAGGGCGACATTGGTCTCGTTGAATTTAAGGAGACGCGTGACAGGGACCCATTCGTCCCAACTGCACACACCAGACATGAATCAGACCAAGGAAAACAAGGAGTGAGACGGACGTACGTTTGTTTCCACCCCTTGTAGTGTACGAAAAAGTGAGGGCCGACGCCTGCAAGTCTAGTGTTTGTTTCGTCCCATGTCTCGGTTTTCAATATCTTGGCTTCGTAGATGAGTGGTCCGTGATAGCACAGAACACGCTCGTTGATCGTGAAGGGGATGTTGGCGGTGGTAGACATTTGTAGGAGTGGCTGTACACTTTCGCGTCACTGTTCCATGCAATCTTTGACTCTCATTCTGTACAAAATCTATATGGTGGTTGGTGACCACAATCGAATATCACCGGTGAGGGGCTAGTATAGGAGTGACCTCGGCTACTACTCGACCAGGGTCCAATGGAAGGGCGATAGCTATAGGCAAGATGTTCCAAAGGCGCATGTTCCAAAGGTGTGTAACATGTGGTGTGGTACTGAGAGATTGCTTCCAGTGGTCCCTAACTTACTTTCAAGTGGAAGATATCACCACACTGCTGGGTATGTTCGTTTTGAATACTGCGAAAGTACAACATCCTGATTACAGATGAAAAGTGACGTGTCTCATCCGGCATCACAGGATGAATTTAGGAATCCTGAAGTCAACCTACCAAGCTTACCTCGATGTTTCACCCGAGGTCGTTCCTATGCTGGTAGATTTGATCATCCTCACGTTTGTCTATCCAGAGTGATTGTGCCTGTTGCGCAAGAACACCGAAAAGTATAGGATATGCCAATGACGGGAGTGTCCGAGTTGCTGACCGGTATGTAGATGCCACAACTACCTCGAGGAAAGCGCGTGATCGTCCTTGCATGAACGCAGCTCGGATGAGCGGAAAGCTTCCGCTCACTTGCAGTCGGCTCTGCCCCATTCAAGATGGTTTTCGAAATGGTTGTGGATAAAATAATACCTGTCGAGAAGTCAGCCGATCCGGCTTGGGAAACTCGTGTTACATACCATCATTCTGCAATCTCGATTCTGGCCCGCTTCGTACTTGGTTCCTCCAACTCCTCACTGTCACTCCTCCCGTCGTCTCCGTCTCCATCGTCATCCGCACCACCCTCTTCACCTATTCTCAGTCTCACACCTGCATCCCCAACCTCAGCGTCGCCACCCAACGCCGTGTCCTTGCGACCTGTTCCGCCTACACCAGCATAGCAGCCCAACGCACTGCTCCATGCATATTCCCTTCCCAACACTCTCGTCAACACGTTGAATGCTTTCACATCAAAAAACGGAACGTTTGTCCTTGAATCGCGGTATTTAGCAGGTAGTCCCGTGATGGGACACGTACGGATCGGTCGCGCTAGAACAATAGCCTAAGTATGAACAATAGGTCCACAAGAAACACGCACCCAATGGTCGTCCCTTGCTTGTAAAAACCTTGACCTCGTCCCACTTTACGTGATCCCCAAACATGGCCGACATGGTGTCTTTCCATGATGGTTTCGAGGGTATGGATTGGGAAAGTTCATGAATGACGTAGTTTTTGCATACATCCTGGTTGTGATGAGCAATAAGGGGTGCGGTGGCGATGGGTGGATACGAGAATAGGATCGGCGAAGGTTGTGCAAGGGATTGTGCTGGTGCTGGAGTTGGAGGTTGTGTCTGACACTGTGACTGTGGTTGCTGTGGCTGCTGCTGCCACGATGAGACCGATGGGGCAGGAGAGACGACAGGCGCAGTAGAATCCCGAACGGTCGAAGAAAGGATTGGCGTCGGTGTACCTGCAGAGGATACCAGTGGGTTCCCGCTCGAGTACGCCATCGACCCATTCGTTGATGTCGTCGCTTCTTGTGGCCTCGAACCAGTGCTCAGAGAGAACGGCGTATACGCATAGAATGGCATACTATATGCCTGACTTCCCACCATACTCCCCCCTATACCCGAAGTGTAGACAAAGCTGTACTTGCCTGCATACAAATTGGCGCCAGTCGTTGCAGCAGTTGGAGGTGGTGGTGAGGGAAGTTGAACTTCCACCTGGACTGTCTCCTTCTTGCTGATCCATCGCAGGACAGGCCCTTCGATGGACTGCTTTACAACGCGTGCCTTTGCACGTTTCTCTTCTTCAAGACGTAGGTAATTTCGATGTTCTGTGATGTTTCCCTCCTCGGTATCAAGCGCTCGTGCGATGAGCTCGTCTTGGGTCGGTAATCGCGTGGTCGTCTTTGTCTTCTTCGGAATTGCTGCCTATATGCAACTCCTGTAAACAAGACTACTGAGTTTCCAGAAATTAGAACGCACCCGTTTCTCTTCGGCATCCTTGATACGATTGACGGTCGCAGAGGTATTCATGACCGTATGTCGTCTCTGACTCTGCCTCTTGGCACCAGTCGGTCTTGTACTGCCCTCGATAATTTTCCCAGTTTCTGCATTCACAGCGACACCCAGTGAGACCCGTCGCTTGGGTTTTTGAGTTCTCTGTGACTTTGGTTGCAAGGGCGTAGATTCGGGATTGAATGTCACCCGCTGACGTGCATGGGCTGCTGCAGTAGCCTTTTCGAGACGAGAGCGCGCTATCTAGATAAACGCCACGGTAAATATATCATGTCTTGTATGCGACAAGGATCCGGGGTGGGAGGCTCACCTTGCGTTCCCTCTGCTCCTGTTCTCGTACAGCTCTATCACCCTCTTCTATGCCCTCTTGTACCGCCTCTTCATCCGTGCTCGCGAAATCCGACTCAAAGATGTCCTCCTCATCTACCGAACAGCAAAAGATAAATCAAAGAAAGCGTGATATCAATGGAAACGTACCTTTTTCGACAACAAAGTCGATATCCTCCTCAGGCTCTTGCGGGTCCTCGAGTGCAAGCTCTGCCAAAGCGAGCTCCATTCTGCTGCTGTTCAGAGGACCGTTGGCGAGGGGTAAATGCACAGAAATACACACCGATTACCGGCCGTACTCCTTCTTGGTCTGCGCGAGATGAGACCGTCTGCCATGTTTCTTGGTGATAACCTTGGCGTTGTGGTAGGTGGAATGACAGCCCTAAAGAGGCAAGCAGAGCCTTTAGAATTCAACGCTGCCAAACAACTCATCATGTTGCAACGTCCGACTTGATACTGACAGCCGTGATTGAAGTCCTGTACTTTCAAGTGGTCCATTCACATCTATGGCATTAATCATGTACGCCCAAGTGTCCTTCCAATCCCAGGCAGAAACGTCGGACCCGCTACAGTATGACCCTCTCACTTTCCATCTGCCACGCTCGGCCTTCCTACTTCCACTCACAAGACAACCCGTTTGAGGAAAAGGCAGGCGCGTACAATCGGCACCGAGTATTAAAGTGATGCTCTTGCTTATCGATCAGCCTTACAGCATAATAACCTCTGGTTACGAGGTACCATTGATTGCGGACCGCGTGGTTATCCATGATACAGGTAGACATGTTGGATGATAACCTGTGAGTCTTTTTCTCTTGTTCACACGATTTGATAGGTTAGATACGGCGAAAGCACTGCATCCTTCCGTATCTTTGAGGCTTGCCAATTGATCATACTGCCTCCAGGAACACCATCGGAATCGTCCCTTCAACAAGGCACCATATCGCTGAGAGCACGCTAGTTATCATTCCCTTTGTCAAACACTACCACCCATGTACCTCTATGTCCACGCAGACGAGCTTTGGTGAGGAATATATGCATGGTATGCCTGCATATTCCAGAGGGGAGTTTGATGACCATGTCTGTTGACTTCATTGGTCCCAGGGTTGCAACTATCGAATGCCCTATTGACAACGTGAGCGGGTCAAAATGTAACGTTAACCTGATGAAGGTTTTGAATGATTTCATGATTTTTTCGCGATTTCTGTCAACGGATCACAAAGACGATACTTTCCGAGTCGTTTTATCACCGTCACAATCCCAAGCCTTTCGCATGCAAAGAGCTATGCCAGCAAGTGCACCCCCGGTAATGACCGTTGAGGGACTCACATAGTAACTGTTGATGCGCAAAGGGGGACTTTCTCCTGAGCTTGAGAGTCATCCGTGTCGGATCAGCCGGAGATGCGCCTCCATCCATCCCCAAATATGTGGACCATTTTTCCGGCTTGCAGAGGTCTCGGGGAACTTCCGAATGATCTCGTGATCTTCACCACTGGGGATCGAATGCTGAGACAGCGTTCGGTGATTTATTTCTCTCCGCGCGGCTATGTATTGTCCTGTTGATCAGGTATGGTGGCGTCTCTTCCATCCACTCAACCTGACCGCTGAAATCTCTGTATTGCCATCAGTGTCTCCGAAGCCAGTCACGAATCGCCGTCGCCGTGGGAGTCTTGTTTCCACGAATGTCGTGCATAAATGGCGTCTGGGCTCAGCGTATAGCCTGTCATGGTGAGACCATCAGCAACGTATTGGGAGGAGGTATGTCATTCTCCCACTTGCATCATTGAAAGGCCAACTTGGGATTCATCTATCCGCCTGTTTAGATTCTTCAAATGGATTGTAACACTGACACCAATATCATCCATGCACCTTAACACCTTTCCAGTGCCGGATTATGTGCGTTGTTCCCCATGTATCTGAAATAAATACTTGGACGTTTTGACTGGGCACGTCACTGTCTTTGTGGATCGTTTTCATGGCTTCCGCCATCCAAATCGCCTTCTCAACCCAGACTTTGGACTACGTGGCTAGTGCGCTACCCAATCTTTGCTCTTCTCCACTACTGATCCTTCTGGTCGTGCTAGTCATTATTGTCACCGTTGTCGGATATGATTATAGTAAGTGATGCGTGTCTACATATTTCCTCGTATTTAAGGATCCTTACATTTTCAGTCCTTACATTTTCAAAGGAGGTATGCCTCACGTTGACCCGGTTGACACGTTGGACAGTTCACTGACAAAGAGCTCCTTTTCAGGTGGAACACATTTGGGTTGGTACACATTCTTGGGTCAATCATACGTATTGACATGTTCACAGAAAAAACCCTGGACATGGGTGTCCACATTATTTGTTCTTGTATGTATTCTCGCCATCTTTACTGATTTGCATTAACTGTTGATCACTTTCAGGCCCGTTATTTTGGATTGTGTTATGTTATGTATGTCAAACCCAATGTTGCAGTACATGCCGACTCACCTCACTGATTGAATAGGATTATTCCCCTGTGTATGTTTGAGGTCTTAGGATTTGATTTTGCTGAGCTGACAGTGTGCAATCAAAGTGGGCACTTCATTTCTACCTGGTCCCGCAAAGGTAAGTTCTCGTACTGGTGATGAGCAACTGAGGCTAATAATTTTAGACGTACGTCCTCTTGGCATCTAGATTGACCAATGACATTTTCTGAGCAAGTGATCTTATATAAATAGCTGTGAGCATCACCAATCGCCAATTCTAATATCCACTCTGATTGGAGTCGCTCAGGCGACATTATCTTTATTCTCGGAACATGGGCTCTCTGGATCTTTGTTGGAGCTGCGGACTGTGAGATTGATTTCTACATGTGCAATGAATTACTCATCAAGAAAATGTAGTAACGATGATCCTCCGTGTGTGGGCATTGTATGGTCAACCGAAGGTCTTGCTTTGTGCCCTCCTCGTTCTCTACACCCTCGAAATCGCTGCGTACCTAATCTTTTGCATCAAGATCAGTGTCCATGGATCTTTAAGTGCGTGAACCACGTTACAAATTTCATGCAGGGCACAACAGGATAACCGCTGAAATAGGTTTCACTGTTCAAATACTTGACTTGACAGCTTGCTGGATGAACGAGTTTCCGACTGTCTGGCCCGAGACGATAGACACCATCCAGATGATACTTGGAGCGTTCATGTGTCTGCTTATCATGTTTAAATTCGTCAAGGCTTCCCTCCAGATGTACAAAGCAAAAAAGCGATTTCGAATGAACCGTTATATGACTCTTTTGATCAGGGATGGGACGATTTATTTTCTAGTGTACGTCCCCTTCTCCTTCCCCAACCCCCCACATACTGATAACGATAGCGTTCTGACATCTACGCTCATCAATGAGCTGTCCTCGATAGGGATGATATCCTTTGATGGGTGGTGGTCGCTGCTCTTCGCTCTGGAGGTCATACCGCCGTTCACACTCTTACCTCGATTGATCCTGAACTTGCGAGAGCTGTATGCACGCGATCTCCAAGGGAGACTTGAAGGTCACATTGACACGGCGTTTGGTTTTACGGCACGATCTGGCCAACTCTCTGTTGCGAGTGCAATCGTGTTCGAGGATGCTGAGTGGCTTGAAGGGGTTGAGAGCGATCAGGAAACGGAATAGATGGAAGTTGGCTGTGTCGATTGTACGGAAAACGAATGAGGCTCTGCCACAAAAGTGTGTACTAAATATTATATTCATCCGTGTATGACGTACGTAAAGCCATTCCAGTGTTCACAGTGACTATCATGATGCTATGCATGCCATCAGTGCCTTTCTGGCATATGCCACGCATGGAATGGGTACAATGGTACTGCCAGCCGCGTTTTCCTCCCGAATCATTTTCATGTCCTCTGCCATCCAAAGTGCATTCACAACTCGGGCTTTCGACTGTGCAGCTGGTGCGCCACTTGATCTTAAAATCTTTACCCTCCTCTGCAGTTGACCTGTCTGGCTTCGCTAGTTATAATCTCCACTGCTGTCGGATATGATTACGGTGAACAACACGAGTCTACACATGCCTCCGTATTCTAACAGCCTTAATATGCTCAGTCCTCACATTTTCAAAAGAGGTATGGATTACGTCGGCAACGTGGCCAGCAGTTGCTGACATGGAACCTTTTGTCCAGGTGGAATATGTCTGGGTCTGTGCACTTTCTCGGGTCGGTCATACATCTTAATATCATGGTATTCACAGAGCAAACCCTGGACATGGGTGTCCACATTATTCATCCTCGCGCGCATTCTCACCATTCGTACCACGCTGCGCTGATTTCGTTCACTCCAGGCCCGTTATTTCGGGATATGCTATGTTATGTATGTCGACTGTTGCAGCAATACACATCAACTCACCGCCACTAATTTACTAGGACTGTTACCTTTTGTGTGTCTCAAATTTGATCATTTGAGTTTGTTGAGCTGACGGAGTACCATTCAAGTGGGTACTTCATTTCTACCAGGCCCTGCGAAGGTAACTTTCGTACCAGTGATGAATAGCCGGGGCTAATTATCGACTCTTAGAAGTGCGTCCTCATGGCATCTACATTGACAAATGGTGCTTCTGAGCTGGCAATTATACACGAATAGCTGTGAGCATCTTTCGTCGTTCTTCAAGTCCACTGCCAATTAGGGCCATTTTGTAGGTGATGTAGCCTACATAGTCGGATCATGGGCTGTCTGGATTTTTATTGGGGCTGCGGATTGTGAGGTTTTGATTGTCTGTAGATGAAGGAGTCTACTCACTTGGAAAATGTAGTGATGATGATCCTTCGTGTGTGGGCGTTGTATGGTCAACCGAGATTTTTACTCGGTGCCCTCCTTGTGCCCTACATCGTCGAG
>JBBPTN010000148.1:0-41579 GCA_038094075.1 Xerocomus spinulosus | reverse complement strand
TTGATGAAAAGACGAGAAAAGGATGGTCAGAGCTTGGACGCGACATACGTTTGCAATAGAACTATGTAAAGTTGTACGTCGGATACTCTGATACTACTGGCGACACTACTGTAGCGATACTACTGGATGAATATGGCAATGGTACAAACAAAGACCAAAAAGGGAAAAGTTGGATGGTGAGTTGGTTCCCACGCAATTATGATCCCCCGGACCCAAGAAACCTTGTCAAGCAAGGTAATCTTGGGTCTACTCAAATACAGTCAATTGGAGGCTGATATTTATGTGTCTATAGGACGTTTCTCCAAAAAACGCACGCACAGAATCTGTATCTCCAAGCACTCCAGGTAAGCCTGGCGCAGTCGGGTAACCGTTTGGTGTGACAGAATTGGATCGGTTTCTTGAGATGTGGGTGTGTGGAAGGAGAATGGGTTGGACGTGGCCGTGGGTTTTCTCAGGGACCTGCTCGCTTTCTTGGGTGCGTCTTGTTTCGATTGTGTGCCGTTACGCGCATGTGTCGCTCGTTTGCCATCCGTCCTCTCGCACCCGAGTTTGCCAATACGTGTGTGCTTGCTGATCACTGATTGGTAACAATCAAACTGATTCGAAATGTCATACTTAGGCTACCCCATGGTTACATTCAGGCTCGTTACTTCGTTTTTACGCCGCCACATATCCCCCTTCCCTTTTAGCACACCAATCCATACCCGATCAGCCGTTTGCTAGGGCGGTATGTACGGTACATCAGCATAACCTGTCTGTGGGCTGACATATTTCAATTGAGGTTGGAAGTTCCTTTCTACCTAGGACTATAAAAGTACGTTTCCATCCCTCTGACTGTAGCTAGAATAATGCTTGATCCTGCCACTATTAGACGTGTGTATCCATATCTCCGGTTCTGTACTTGTCAACAGCGATCCTGAATGGTTGACCGTTTTCAAGTGGCAGTTGTAACTACGGTGATCAATGTTTCTGATCTTCATCCCGCGCAAGTACACTTCCAGGGTGGCGTATCACTCATTTTTACGCAGTGGATCCTTGTGGTGTTACTTCTGCGGCAAGACGACTGCAAGATTTTTACTGAGCCGGATGACACCGACGGACGCGATGGTGATGATACTACGTGTATAGGCGTCGTACAAGCGATCAAAGGTGCCCTCACTGTTTTCCTGCTATATGCAACAGAAGTCGTAGTATTCCTTTTCCGTCCTGTTCAGCACTCGATCCAATCCCCTCGGTGCCTGACTCTTAACGGTGGACGGTATCGGAATATGTTCGGGCACTACGTGCGAGTGGGATGTACAAGGCGTGCGACACTGCACTTGGTCTCGGGTCTGGTGGCCATGCGGTAATTGCAAGCTCGATCATGTTTGTGGACACTCTTCAAGGAATCGGAGAGACATCCTTGTCTTGGCGTCTTGGTAAAAGGGTCTGCATGGCACAGCTATATAAGCTTTGGACGGCAAAAACTCGCTTGGCATTTTCCCTCCCGCAGTCCCATCACCACCCATCTCAAGTCGACGGGACATCCTACGAACACTATCATGTCCGTCACACCACGAGGGTTTGATAATTAGAACCATAGGATACATCAAGTTATCAAGACGAAATCGCACTTGCGTGCGCTCGCGTTTCTCCCTGATGGGCAAAGAATCATCACAGGTGACAATGGGGGCGCCATGAGGATCTGGAACGTGGAAAATGGAGAGCAAGAGGGGTCGTCAATGATGTCGCACTACACGAGGTGGAGCGTTCGCGATGTGGTCGTGACCCGAGATGGCAGGTTAATCTTCTGCAAGAACGGTAATGGCATCTGCAGCGTCAAAGCATGGGACATTGAATCTCGGCGATGCGTAAAGACATGGTACAATCTGTCAATGTTCTTTAAAATCGCTCTCTCCTCAGATGGTCGACTGATTGCAATGGGTAATCAGACAGTGTCCATCTATACTGTTCAGGGATGGCAGCGCAGACGCATAGTCAAGGTTGATTCTGACGTATCTTCCTTGTCGTTCTCACCTGGTGGAGACAAACTTGCTTGTGGGACATCCAAGGACGTCCGCATCTACGATGTCGCCAGTGGCAGAGTCAGCTTGAATGACGGTCACATTTGTGTCTGCGTCGTGTGGTCACGCGATGGTCGCAAGCTGTACGATTCCTCTGACGCTAGGATCCATTGTTGGAATGCAGACACAGGACAGCGGATCGGAGACCCCTGGACATGCCATACGCAGTTGATAACTTCGCTCTCCCTTTCCCCAGACGGTTCAATCCTTGCAAGTGCATCTTTAGATGGAACCATTTGCTTCTGGAATACATCTATTGGCGGATTAATCATACAATCCTTGCAACACGGTGAACCTGTGCGTTCAGTTTGCTTCTCGCCTCGGGGCGACTGTGTAGCGGCAGTCTCGGGTAAAGAGATACACTTGTGGCCGGTACCTCGGTTAGATCATGATCAGGCTCAGGTAACGTCTATTGGCTACCTCAAGATAGGCCATACTCATCCTTTCACCACATAGACACGTATAGATATTCGGGCTCTGCATGATGCACCAGCACCACCTCTTCTATACCCTACACAATATCCTCCTGCTGCACACAATGATCAAAATTTCCCTTCAGCAGCGAACCAGCTTGAACAAGATATAATATTTGATCTCTAGTGTGTCGTTTCGGTCATGCGGTCTCATATGAACTCACCGTGGTAGTAGTGTTCCGCCTCCACCCGACCTCACGCCATATATCACAAGGGGAAACGGCCAGTATATCGCCGGTGGGGGTTTTGGCGATGTTTATAGATGTTGGTACCGTCACGGTTCGCAGAAAGAGGTTCGAGCGTAGTGCATACCTCACGACCATCATACTCAATCCATGACATCAGGTCGCTGTCAAGGCATTCCGGTTCAGGTTCAAGATGGATGATGATGCGAATGACAGAGTGTCTACCAAGGTAACTCATTCCAGTCGCAATGCAGGCATCATTTAGTCCGTGTCGTAGATGCTCCGTCGTGAACTCGGAATCTGGAGGAGACTTGAACATCCTAATATCGTTCCGTTCCTCGGTATTGCATACGGATTCGGAATGCGTGGTGCCATGTCATTGGTCTCACTTTGGATGCCAAATGAATCACTCCACCACTTCTTGGCCAAGTATAACGACAATTTAGATGTGGGACACCGGTTGCGGCTTGTACGTATGCGCACCATCGCTGTAACATACGTCTTCTAATTCTACGTTACAGCTCCTGGATATTGCAAACGGGTTATATTACTGTGCGTTCCTCTACCGCTATGAAGGGGCTGAGGAGTAACCTGCAACAGTGCACTCCTTTCCAATCATTCACGGCGATCTCAATGGCGTACGTCCTTTCCAGATTATTGGTACCATGCTCGCCTGATGGAAAGGTAGCACAACGTGCTCATCGACGAAAATTACACTGCACGCTTAACCGACTTTGGATATGCTTCTCTGGTGGGGAATATCCCAGAAGCGTACAGTTACCTACAGAGATCGACAACACGACCGGGAGCTCTACGCTGGGTTGCACCAGAACAAGTCACGTCGGAAGAGACATTCAATCGCACAACGAAGAGCGACATATATTCCTTTGGTTGCGTTGCTCTCCAGGCAAGTTCCGTGTTGTTCATGCTTGTGTCTATTTTGATGCCCTTTAGGTGTTGTCCGGAAAGCAACCATGGTCAGAGATCAGGGAAGATGCGGCCATCATCTACCGCATGGCAACGGGCTGTAGGCCGGGTCGACCAGCATGCCAGACGCTCAGGGACTCGCATTGGGATTTTATACAACTATGCTGGTCACGAGCTGAGGAGCGTCCTTCTGTGGAGACGATAGTTACGACCACTCAACAATTCTTGCGTCAATCCCAACCGTCCCAACCCCTCCAAGACGTGGTGCCATTTTGGCTAGCCCAGACCGAGTCGTAGGAATGAAGACGGGAGAGGAAGGCGTGTAACAATAATTCTTCATCTTGATCTCTAAATTTATCATCGACGCCTAGCCTCTTTACGCGACTTCAAATACCAAAGCCTATATTGTGTTGTTGACAATGTATATTTAAGCTCAGGCCCATTGATGATATGTATTCAGGTATACGACGTATGATGATGACAGTACACGAATCCATCTGTCGGCTTCCAAGGTGTCGAATATTTTGAAAACACGGAGGCATGTTTGTCAAAAGGGTATCCTAAATACCGTATAGGAAGTGACAAGGTCACTAATGCAGAGTCCCTAGATAAACGCAATGATGCTGACCCCAGCAGCATAAAGGACCGTGTCCCACCACGAATCAATATGACAGAGCAGTCCTGTCTTGGAGACCGCGTTCACATATGCATTTACGCGAAGATTCGCCTTGCAGTCGACGTCGAGATAGTTCAACCCCACAAAGACAGATGGATTCTTCCAGAATTCCACCGCGCCAAACGAAACCTCTTTGGTCTGTTGATGCTGTGGTTGAGTGACGGAACGGATGTCCATCGTGTTGATGCACATGCTAAAGATGTGCTCACGGTCCTCCGGATACGCGACCCAGCAAGCTTTTACACCATAAAGAATGGTGTCTCCCCAGGTCTCGATATGGAGTGTAAATCCGTTTACATCAGTGTCACTGGCACTGACATTCAGATGCCAACTTCGGTTCTTGTCCAGGTCAATGTGGTTGAAAAACACGACCACCTTGGGGGGCGTCACAAACCGCCTCTCAAAATTGATCCGCACCGACGAGGGGTCATTCGATCCGCGCATGTGTTCACCCGTAAGGAAGTCTAGATCAGCGGGTGTGAGGACGAGGATGTTGGAAATGCCGCCATGGAGTGTGGTGTCACTCCAAGCCATGATGTGACAGTCTGCCCAGGAATTGGTGAAGTATGGAATGGTTGACTTCACGCGGATGTTGGCACTGTTGGAAACGTCAAGCTGGCGGATGCCATGCAGGAGGCGGGGGCGGGATACGAGTGGACGGGCGAAACATAAAGTCGCCCGAGTGTCAGATCTCGGGTTGTTTGCAGGACGAACACTTTGAGTATCGAATTCGCAGAGGAGGGGCATAGTTTGATGGGATATAGGTTTGACTGCCGTTGAGGTAGACCACGATCGAAAATACGTGGCGAGTAGGAAAAGTCGGCAGGTGTGAGACGGGAGGTAGTGATACAGTGCGAAGGTTAGGCAATAATAACGCGCACGGTGCGGTGAATCGATGGGCCGATGCTTTTATAAGCCAATTGGCCGTGCTGCGGATACACGGGGAGGATGATGGACACGAGGATGGACATGCGAACAACACAATGCTCACTATAATAATGCAACAGGACATCGTCGGTGCCGGTGATCCTTCTTGCGGCAGTGATTTCGTTGTTGCGCTCTACGCATGTGCAAGTTAGCCTATCTGAATGATGCTCTCTGAGACCCTGCCAGTAGTAGTGCACACTCCACACCCCTTGCCATCGTATCCTCCCAGCATTACATCCCTGTTTGGGGCCTCCACCGTCATAATCGTAGTTGCTACATGATAATACAGTTGTCCTAAAAGAAGTCATATCCGCGACCCAATCATATTCTGAGTATTTAACTGCAATCGTCACCTTCATCCATGTTCCTAGGTGGCTTAAAACAGTACATGGAGTAATTCTGGAAGCATAGGTACCATGACTGTTACATTGAAATACGATGACTGACGACACCAGTTCAACCTGACCAACGGCTGATATAGGCGATGATCGATGACCCCGCATCATTTTAGAGCTTGCCAAGAGCAGGCGCATTGGGATTTTGACCGGCAGCCTTGGCGCGCTTGCGGAACATCTGGGTAGACTTGTAGCCACGAATACCACCACCCCAGTGACGACGTAGCTCTTCGTACTTTTCAGAGCTATAGAAAAGAATGTCGTAGGTTAACACAAACAAACGATGTATGAGTAACCCACAAGTTGGCTTTGGCTGCACTGACGAGCGTAGCGAGCTCGCGCTGATCCTCGCTCTTGACATCCTGGAGAGTCAAAACAGTCGCCGTCTTTTTGTGTACGACCGTGCCAAGACGAGCCTTCCCCTTGACAATCACATACGGAACACCCATCTTGCGACAGAGAGCAGGAAGGAACACGACGAGCTCAATAGGATCAACATCGTGCGCAATGACGACAAGAGACGCTTTCTTGGCCTCGATGAGAGCAACAGTGTGGTTGAGACCGTACTTGACAAATAGAGGCTTCTTGTCTTTGGCTGCTTCCTTTTGTTCAGCAGTAGCCTTGGCGATGGTCTCGAGACGTGTCTTTTTCTCGACTTTGGTCTCGGGACGGTACCTGACCAGCGGATAAGGGGACATCGATTGCCATCATGATGAGAACGCACTTGTTTAACAATTTAAATAACTGAGTAGCCGTGTTCTTGTCCAGGGTGTGGGAGAATTGTGCAATGGCGGGAGGCACCTTGAGACGTTGACTAAGGATAACTTTCTGGCGCTGGAGACGAATGTATTCGGGCCACTTGACGAAGCGAGTCAGGTCAGTCTTGGGACGAACATCCTGTCCTTCATTTCTGTTCAGCAAATCGTCAGTGGATGAGAGTAAACATACCGATTCCAAAGTTACGGGGCTTCGACTCGAAAAGTGGGTTTTTCGTGGATTTCGCACCCTTGTTCGCAGAGCCGGGAGCGGGGGCGGGTTTCTTGCCTGAACCAGGTTTGGACTTGGCGGGAGGCTGGTCATTGAGACGAGAGCACAGTTAGTCTGGTGTCCAGCACAAAGGATGGACTGCTGCTGTGCCTCGGAGCTCTAGCACTGCTCGAAATCGAGCGAGTCCAGCAATCAAACAAAAGCATCATCGTTGCCATGCAACCTGCTTTTGCACAACGTATACGTGTGCGTTGCTGGTTCAACTACGGTCAAACTTGATCAGCAAACTCGACCCTCATCGAAAGTATGTACTTGCCATCCATCTTCATTTGATCGAATAATCACGGATGTATCGGTACCAGAAGACTCCGAGACGCAGCTCTGCGTGTCCAGTGTTAACTCACCATCTTGAGCTTGTTCCTCGAGGTCGTTGACAACGTTGAAGCCCTCAAGTCTGAGAGGAAGGTATGATCCTTTGAAACTCCGTTCGGATCTCACCGTGAGCCAGTTCCTTACATAATCTACTTAATCCCACGTGTCAATCCACGACACTACCATCCTCAACTACCAGCATGGCCCCAATCCCTGTCGCGTTTGATGCTGATGCGCAAACTCTTCTCGAAGCAATTGAGAGACGTCAAAATGACCTTGTATCGTTTCAAATTCCACGCCTCCGGACCTGTACAGGACCACTGGTTACGCAACAAGCGTGGGCTGCCGAAGTCAGAGAGGACATTGAACAGTTGGGAAGGCAGGTCGAAGTAAGTAGCTTTGGTTCTAGGACCACAACACGCGCTGAATGACGACGCTTGGTCATGGCACTTTTGTAGGAGCTAGACATCCTCGTAGATGACCAACGGAGTCACGGGTCGCGCACGGCACTCAGGGTAAAGGTGGACGAACATCTCAGGGTGCTTGACGAGTATGTCCGCGTCAAGTGCCTTCCTTCCTAGGTTCACCTTTATAGGCTACGCAAAGACTCCCGGGCAGCGATCCTTGCCTCGAAACGTGCAATCGATGCGCGGAGCCGATCACAACGTGAAGAACTTCTTCACTCTCCTTCCGTCCGGGAACATGTAGCTCCTTCCAACGAGAAAGCTACGTTCGTATACTTTAAACATCGTAGACCTCACAGTGTGATGATGGCATTTTAGAGAAGATGCCCTTATGAAAGCAAACACCAACGTCACTGAAGCTCTACAGCGGACGATTGGTCTCATGCAAAAAGAGCTCGAACAGAGCGTTCTCTCTACACAACTTCTAGGTTTGTGAATTCCATCTCCTTTCAGCTGAGCAAACACCATCCCCCGTCAGAATCATCCACGGCCAATCTCCAGTCCGCCTCGCAGACACACGACACGCTCAATCTTATCATTGGCACATCAAAGCAGTTGGTGACAGCGCTCGAACGAACGGACTGGCTCGATCGTGTGCTCATCATCTCCGCTCTGGTCTTTTTCGGACTAGTAGTCCTCCTCATATTGAAGCAGCGGATAGTGGATAGAGGGCTCAGAATTGCGTTTTGGTGGACGAAGTTCGTACCTGGCGTCGACAGTGCTCGCGGGCGAGTCACGGGAAAAACGCTACAGGAAGTTGCAAAGGGTAGGATTGTGGAGACCTCACTGACGAGCGCTGTAGCCACCGCAATGACTACTTCATCGACGCTCATTTCCGTTCTTGCAGCAGCGACTACCTTGCCTGGCCGCCCAGAGGACGCCTCACTGATCGAGGAACCTGCACTTTCGTCGAGCGTCGCTTCAGCATTGGATGTGGCTCTTGATGCAGAGGGTGCCCCCAATCCTGATCCTGTGCATGTTGGACTATAGCCTGGTATGATACCTTGCCATTTGCAGGACACATCATGGGATACGTTACTCGAACGATTCACTATTTACATCGCAAGTTGATGACAGCAACAAAGCAAATGTCTTCGAGGAATTTAGAACCGAACACGAACCAGATTTTAATTGACTTGTTAGATCAACCGCCTTGGATGACCCCCGTTCACAACGCCGGTCTGTAGGTGATAAACCTACGACCCAGATGATGTTTGCATGCATGCTAGCTCACTTTAGAATTGTGCATGTATGTCAGCCCGTCATCGCACCCGGTGAACATGCTGTTGAGATACAATCCTTCCGGATCCGATTGGCTGCAACAAAAGAACTGGATCACCCTTTGAGTGAACTTGTGGTGAGAAAGGCTATATGGCCTTGTAGTCTAGAGGTACGATACTTGCTTTGGGACGGGTCACCCGAATCTAGCGCGCAAATTGCAAGTGGCCTGGGTTCGATTCCCAGCAAGGCCCGTTTGTTTTCATATCGTTTTCTCTTTGTCCCCCGAATGATCTGAGATCTGATCGAACAATCATGCAAGAAGGGATGGCAGGTTCCGTTCGGGTCCTCTCCTGTGCTTTATTGGTCGACAGTAGCCTGGCATTAAATCCGGTTGCTTGATAGTGATCTCTTGGTACATTCCCTCGCAGGTACGTCTCTTCCCGTCGTGCAGACGCACGTGATCAGCCTTAACAGAAAGGGAGACTACGCAGTGCGAGGCATACCACAGAAGCTCGGCAGATCACTGTCGATCGCCGCGTCCACTGCTTAGCCGGTAAGATGTGATCAAGCTAGAAGCAAAAGCTAAGCGAGGGAAGCAGATCTGAACGAAGCTATCGGGACGAAGGCTTCTGGCCGTGCCCGGGTGGCATCGGAGTGCGCTATGTCAAAGGATGAGTGAACCGAGCGTACCGGACAACCTCCTGTTACCATGCGACCTTCCCACAACAGAAGGGAATATGTAGGACTTGCACCCGGTTGTTGCCGGATACTGCTGGCGACTGTCGTACGCACCATACCTGTTATCATGCTAGGATGGTCGTTTAACAATATAACAAAGAGAAAAATGATTGCAGTAATTTGGGCAATTTTTCGTCAGTCAACATGCCTTGCTGGATTTTCATCAGACGTGAGCATGGCCCATAGGTTTCCCCACAATGTTCCAGACAATGTACTAAATGATTCATGGATATTAAATAATAGTCAGCAGGTCTCAACTAAGATGAGTGGAAGGTGAGGAGGGCGGGACCCACCTCATGTGTTCTCCGACAATAGCCTGGACACGGCGGACTCCTCCCCAAATAAACCGCATGGGTATCTGCCTGCCAATCAAAACTAGCATTACTGCGATCCACGTCGACAAGCTCTATCAATGCCAAAAGAAATCCATCATTATCTCATTAAAGAAATTTCCATGCGACATACCCAGCAACGTCCACGTCCCCTCACCCGCTCCTCCGCGCAACCTTCGCCCGCCTCCTGGCTAGCTTTTCCTCCCACGCCCGTTTCTTCTCCTGCGTCTGACTCATCTCCCCACCCATCACCTCCTGTGCCTCTGCCCTCCCCGTATATGTGTCAATACATGCCCCCATCTTTTCTTCGACGTTCTCCTCGCTCTCCACGTCCCCGGTCCACTCAAAATCAAATCCCCAACCGCGACGGATGCACATACGCTCAGGTACGTCATCTGAACCGTCCCGTGCACGACTCGGGCTCGGAGTCTGCGCGTCACGGACACGTCCCCCGATCGACCGCGGTTCCGAAGCAGATATCAAACTACCTTGGCGCCGCCACCACTCGACGAACCATTTTGCAGCCCGCGTAGTGTCAACATCGCCGCCTCGGACCCGCATGCCGAGTCGCGCGGCCAGCTGTTCCAGAAAGATATACACATCCGTCACTGGCTCCGAGCCTTCCGGTAAAACTTTGAGGTACGCCGGAGCTGGATAAAGCGTAGGGCCGTAAGGTCAGAAGTCAGCATTTAGTAGAGATGAGATACAGCGGCAAGAAAAAGAACGATACGCAACACAGACCACTTACAGATGGGATCTAGAATATTTAACCGGTACAATAGATAGTTGACAAGCGCTTCAACGTCGTACAAACTCTCCTTGATACCGGCTGTATTGTATTTTATTTTTGAAACTGTTTTGGTCGATTTCTTTTACCAGAGTTTGGTTGCTTACCGATCAATGCGAGCTTGACGCCTCGTTCTGCACCTAGCTCCCCTCTGCCAAGAAACGGAAGCATGACCCCGGGCGAGTCGTAGGAATAAATCAACGGGTTTTCCGATATTTTCAACCGAGTGGATAAAGTGCGCGTATGGCCAGGCTGGGCAGATGTCTGCAATGCCTTGGCAGTGCCTGCGAAAAGAATTCAGTCGAAATTGGCAGGTCAAAAAGAATCAGTGGGCAGAAGGGGACGAGTGCGGGACGACATACGACCAGCGATTCCAAAACTCCGAAGAGAGTTCAACAATGTGGATTTTCCGACATTTGGCATGCCAACGACGAGCACGTTCATTTCCGTCGCATGCGCGTTGGTCTTGGCTATGTCTAGACCAAACATTATTTTGCATGAGAATAACGTTATTTTCGACCGCAAAGTATGTAGTGCAAGATTGACTCGAAAGGTGACGCACTTACGAGCAACTCGCTCAGCGTTTTGATGTCCCGTGGTTTGTTGCACGATGCGAAATGGACTATTTGATCGGGAAAGCGGGCTGCCATGGCCCTCCGGAACGGCTTTTACTTGATTAAGCGTAGGAAGAGATGTGCGGAAACAAGCGGAACGTACCTCCACGCCCCACTCTGACACCAGGTCGCGCTTATTCAACACAACAATGCGCTCGCATAACGTCCCCTTGTACCCTGGTGCGGTTGGGGATGTGGGGCTAGCCAAAAGGGGCGTTATCACGGAAGCATTTCTACCGCGTTCCGCTCTCCATTTCCTTATCGCTCCTGTGTAGCGGGCGCAGTGAGTAATGGCTGGTCACGCCAAAAAATGTGATGGAAAAGGTGGCTTCTGTGAACAGATTTCTAATTGAATCTGATGCTTCTGCATCACCATGTGGCCAGCCACAAAGTTTGAGCCAAGCGGTGTTGGAGAAACGGCGTGGGAGGATGGTCCTGAATAGTCCGTCCGCTGAGTCCACCGGTGGAGATAGCGAGCATAACCAAAGAATCAAAAAGTGTCGCCACTCACGCTCGAGGTTGTGGTTGATGCTGGTCAGTGGCAGGCGGGCGTCTCTGAGCTCAAGGACGACATCTGTACGTGATAGCAGCGCAGGCAGCTGCTTTGTGAACCGGTTCATGTGACCAGGGAACCATGATGGCGGAGTTGGCAGGACAGGGCAGGGAATGGCGGACAGGACCATGTTGGATGCTGAGAAAGGACTGAAACAAGTTGCCGCGGGAAGAAAGCGCCACATCTGTCGATTGACTCTTATCACTCGATATCCCACACCACCATGGATAGATCAGTACATGCAACACAGACGGAAACGGAGAGCATAGTATTCCAATGGAAACAGCTGTGTTCTGTCTAAACCTAGCGAGATATCGTTGCAGTGTTGGGAATACTTGTAGCAACAGAGCGGATAAGTAAAAGTGCGGCGTACAGTGACACTAATAAAGAAAACATACGAAACCGGTCGAACCAAACGAAATGAGGGGTAAGATATTGGTGTTGGTGGGGCGGGTGTGGCGATCCAAGGTGCAGTGCATGTTGTACAGTAAGCGCAGATAGCTAGAGAGCGAGGCGGGTGTTGGAAACATTTTTCTCAGACGAGCATAGGCCGGCGTCGGATGGGGAGATGGAGATAGTTGCGAGCATCGAAACAGATATCTGAGGCTACCTATGGATCAACCCGTATTTTCTACCGAACCGTCTGAGAGATGGGAGTGCTTACAGGTCTACACCCAGCTGTCCTTGCCAACGCCGATAGCATCGAAGCTTTTACCGCTCCGCGTGCGCCGTTCTTGTAGTACAGGGACAGCATCCAAGTTGATCAACTTCTCGGATGGGGGTGGCGAGCCCTCGACCCAGCCTTTCCATCCTTTTCTGACGGCCACCCTCTTCTTCCTCTGCGGTGGTGCAGTGTGTGGTGGCGTGACGACTGCGGGTTCTGTGGCGTGCGAATCGTCGTCGGGCGTATGAGGACGCTTCGATGATGTCCGAGACGTCGAGGACCAGTCGGACGGGCCGGGGGTAGACCTTGGAGACGAGGCCATGGGAGGAGGGGTAACAGAGACGGATCGCTGCATCGTGGCGATGTGTATTGTGGGGCGATGGCTCGTTCCACGGGCACGCCAAAAGGAGGAGGGTTGCATGGCAAGGGCACTGACGGACTGTGTGGGTGCTGGTTGCGGGAGGAGGGCAGGGGTGGATCTGATGGTGGATTCTACGGTCGGCTTCCTGTCAAGTGGCTTTGGGCCAGGCTTCTTTTTCTTCATCCTGTCGCGCTCCTTTCTCTCCCGCTTCTTGTTCCTGCGCATACTCTCGTCCCTTTCCACCTCCTTGTACGGTCCGACGCCGTTGAGCAGGCTCGTGAGGACGTCTCTGGCAGGACGCAGATCGAAATCGCCCGCAAGGACTGCGGTTGCGGTGCGACGTTGGCGCTTGTAGGGGATGAAGGGGAGCGGGGCGTTGTTGGGGATGAGGAGGGACATGGGTGGAGGAACAAAAAGCACAGGAGCGTGTTTAAAGCCTCTTTGGCTTGTTGTGTAGCCCTTACGGCACGTGGATAAGCACTCGCAAACAACCTCGTTGACCAAACTACACTTGACCACTGACCACCACGTACGAACGATCAGGGTACCCATTCACCCTATCCACATCGCCAACACGCAGCAGTCGTGTGTGGACGAGCCAAATGTCACCCGAACAATTGCCTGGCAGCCCACATCGGAGCCTTTCACGCTGGCGGTCTAGGTTCGTAAACGCGTGTCAATGACTCACGGCATTTAATCTCTATACAGAAACCGCATCTTGCAAGCTCATTCCGACACTGGCATCACAACCCTGTTTCCGCATGTCTGCGCCGGCATGCCACCACCGCGCTTTTGTCCAGCGGCTCTTTTGCTCATGCACACCCTGTGGGAGCCTGTGCAACCACGGACAATGGGCACACTTCTTGACGCTGTTTGAGCGGTTCATGCTGCGCACCAAGACAACTGTATTTCCCCTGTATCTCTCCACAGATATATTTGTACTCATCTCTTGTTATATTTTTATTATAGGTAATAGCGAGGCGGTACGTCCCCAAACCAGGAAACCTCTCTTCCAGGTCAGTATCACAACTTACCCACCGTGTCATATTACTCTTCCCTCGGCCCCCTCCTACATCCTTTTAACCACTCGGTAAGCACGATTTGCGTCATACCCTGCGATGGCATCGTGCTGTGGGTCTCTGACATGATGGCGAAGTCATTTATGGTTTTCTGAAACACAAGACCTGACATTTCATCGATCCGTCGCTTAATTGCACAGGAGACCTGGCAGAGTGTTCAGATAAGGATGATAACATGTCGTGTTGTCCTCATCACATGAACTGGTCGCAAACGTGTATGGGGTGCCTTTTAGCATCATCAGAGGATCAACCAAATTGCCGCGTAATGGTGTCACCGTGCCATTAACATTCGCGGCCGCACATAGAGTGCCAACTGGTGACCCGTTTCGTCGTTGTCTGGCGCCAAATTAGTGTGTAGCGCTCCACATGTACGTCATTCCGTGGCATTGCGGAACCCGAGTATGCACCGGATTTCAGCGACTACATGACCCGTCGGAAACTTGCGAGCGTTCACTGATGCGCCATAATTTATTCTCCATTCCTCCCTACTCCAAGGTGCGCACCCCATCACATTTCGGGTAAACGTGGACCCCTACGATCCGCACAGCTTTCTGGTTAGGACGGCGGCGTTGATGGATAGGTTCCAATTTCATGGCGATTGATATGCACCCGACCGAAAACGAAAACCAGACGGCGCTCGGCGGTCAGATGATGGTCGCCACAGGGTCGTGCCCGACTGCGCGACAATAGCATTTAATGGAACTCCTGAGCCTCCCGTGGGCGCCACCTGGGTGGGAAGACAGTCCCGTTCCTTCCCACTCTCTTGAATGGCAGTGACCCTTGTTCGATCGCCCGAGTAAAAGGGGAAATTGAAACCCGAACCCGAAACCCCGAAGGATTTCTGTTAGCTAGGGGTCGTGGCGCCCAGTGAAGGCCTTGGAGAAATTCGCGTCTGTCGTGACCAAGCAGTTTAGAGTTTATTCAGCACTGTCAAGCAAGCGACAGTTTATGAATTGCATCGGGTAGGTCCCTGCCCCAATCCGTCGAATCCCTCCGTCCAACTCGTACGTCAAGGGGGAACACAGCATTCCGTCGTGTTCGATTCGAATATAATCCGGAGGTCATGGGTCTAGTGTCCAGTCGGTATTTTTCCCTTGACATGTATTTTTTTCTCTCCTGGCGGGTTCCGGATCTTGCCTTTGCCCACATCCGGGCTTATTTTGACATTTCTCTCACCTTTGAATGATTTAGCGGTTCTGCAACCAACGAGTTCCACAGACGGCTTGCTTCCCGGCCGGACTAGCCAGGTTGAACAACGTTTCAAAGCACACTGAAATAAATATAAAAAATACCAACCGATCTGGCCATGGTTAATGAAGGGTGCAGAAATGATCAAAATTCTCAAGGCGGTCGAGCGTGCATAGACATCAAGCACACGTCGGATAGAGCAGCCCTCTTTCGAGAGTTGACAGTCGGTACCGGGCAGTCGGCCTGACGAATCGATCGAAAGCGAGATATTATCATGTACATACCTCCGGACGCGTGGATACGTATTTATTAGGAACAGGAGAACGAACCTGTGTAGACTCCTGTTCACGTCGCATCGCATCACCCGATCGGTCCGCGCGCAATCCATGGTGCCAAGTGATGCGCTGTGCTGCCGCAGCTAGTCTATTGACCAGCCCGTCTATGCTGCGATCCCTGCGGATGGGGCAAGCCGTGCTGCAGCGCGTACCATGTGCGACGGTTCCACGCCCCGACTCAGCTTGAAGTACTCACCCTTGACCGAGCACCCGCAGCCAAGAAGGGGGGAAATACTAAGGGGGGACGAGGTCCCGCGGGTCCAAAGCCTACGTTTCCAATGCAAACCCCGCAACCCGTGTGCTAAAAAGAATGCGATCGCAATCGACCGCAGGTGGTTCGACCCACAGTGCAGTGAAACAATCGAGTGCACTGCTCGAGCCAATCGACCATGTAACCCAACGTAGAGGCCGGGTGTAAGCTACTGCAAGGTGCAGGCTCTCCGGTAGGCCAAGCTTTCGTGGAGAAGAAAAGCTGAGATCGCCTAAAAAGAAATTGTCAGTAATAGAAGTTCGCTTGCACCAGTCAAAAAGGGATTCCCATTAGCCGACTCGAACGACTGACCTCGTCATTACTAGTGACGCGCTCTACCAACTGAGCTAAACGGGACCCAAATTTTATTGCCTCGAATCCTACATGTCCGTAGATAGGGCATCGATCGAAGAGGTATGGACGTCTATGCTAACCTTGTTCCGTCTGCCCAATTATATCACCCCAGAACTCAGGATCGCACTCGCCCCACGACGCAAGGAAACAAGAGCGCAAAATAGGCAACACATCTCCTACGTCCTCCCCCGAAACGCTTTCGCATACTGTAACGTCAAGTGCCACCAAACGACCATCATAAACCCCAACAGTCCATGACACGTACCCCACACATTCTCCGGCGTCACATTCAACCTACACACAATTTCCCCACGTCAGCTCACGGTCACTCTTTCATATAGAGAAAAAGGAGGGATACGAACGATTCGAACCACGCGCCAAAGGTGTGCGGAATGAACCGTGGTGCTTGAAACAGGACGGTGGACGCGACGGTGTGGTAGAAGCACAGCGCGATCGCGAGGGCGCGTTTTCCAGGAAGAAATTCTAAGACGGAGAGCGCACAGCACGTTGCATGTCAATGCGTCGTGGTCAGAGCGCGTCGCGGAGACACACCTGGGAGGGGATATACGAGTACAGCGGCGATGCACGTGGAAGCGACGATCGCGGCGTACAGCTACGTATCGGGTCGAGGAACAGGTAAGCCGGGTGGGTGGGGAGAGACAAGGGGGCTTGCCTTGAGCATCACGATCGTCGTGTTCGTCATTTGCATAAAAGGAAGCGACGCAGGAGAGAAGAACGTCTGTACGACGAGCGGGGCTTCGAGCGCGACATGGACGAGAAACACGACCGTCCTTGAGATGTGTGTCCATGGTGTTTTAGCATAAACGTATTGAAAACATGGACTTACAGGGGACTGCGAGGCACGGCTTGGAACATGTTTGCAGAAGGCAAACGAGTGGTACTGATTCACACTCCGCACTACGCCAATCATCACCCCAGAAAAGGAAAATCTTGTTCAGCTCATAAAATTATATTCCAAGGTCTACCAGTAACACAAGTACCCTCGAAACAGGACAGGACTTGGCATAATTAAATCAACATGCTACATGCTACAGACCCCAAAACGTCCCACTGCCATCACTCCTCGTCATCGCCTTCTTCGTCCAAAACTAGCGGGTGTGAATGCCCAGCCTCCACAGCGTCCAAATCATGCTCTAGATCAATGTCACATATATGTGCCTCGTCCCCGGCAAACGCACGTAACCGAAGAACTTCTCGTCGCAATACCACAATCTCTCTGTCACGCCTGTCGACGCGGGCTTTAAGCGTACGAATAAAGTCATTCCCGCAGCGAAGCAGCTGCAACTTGCTCACGCCCTTGTTTGGCCCCTCACCCCCTGCCTTAGGCGGCCCACGTGGAGGCAGTGCACCAGGCAAAATTGGCTCATCGGGAAAGTTGTCGTCTGACGGTAAAGGTATTGGGGGCAACAACGTACGTAAGTCGTCATACGCCGTCTTGAGCGAGTCTCGTCGTTTTTGTTCAGCATCTTTATGGGACTTGCGCATGGCAGGGGGTGCCATGGGAGAGAGCGTCGACGGGGTGCTTGGTGGGGCGGCAGACCCAGCTGTTCGAATATTAGCATACACTTGCTTTTTGTTAGTCATCAATGGACGTAGTGCGCATACCTGGAAGAATCGGTTTTGGACCAGGACTGATCAGCGGGAGGCCCGTCCTGCGAGGCCCCTTGGGTGCTGATGTTACGTCCTTGGGCTTCGTTGGTTCCTTGGCCTTGTCTGCCCGAGACAACCGAGTTATTGGCGCAAGACTGCTACTGACGCTCAGTCGGCCCAAATTCATTATACTTGCTGGCGTTACTGGCGTGATGCGAACTTCCTCTTGAGTGGGCACGAGTGATGAAGTTGCAGGCAAGGAAGAGGGCGGAGAGGAAGAGTTCTTGGGTGGCGCAGGCGGAGGCATAGCGAGATCTACTGGGGACGGTGAATCTGTCTCGTTGACAGAACTATTCCGACGTCCTCGGGTGGAACGCAAAAGTGGAGTAGAGGTGGCAGATTTGACATTCCGGGAGGCCTTGACGGGCGCCGGCACGATTTGTGTGGAACGTTTCCGGGACACACGAGCAGAATTCTCTCCAGACGGTGATGCCGTACGTTTGGCTGGTCTATTATTAGGTGGCTGTGGGTGAGCCTCGAGCCATGGGCTGGTGAGCGGAGAAATGTCGAGATCAGAAGGAGAAGGAAAAGTCTGAAAGGCGATATTGGCAGGGGCAGAAGCAGACCCTGGATGTCTCATGAAGTGCGCAGCGGATGTGGATGGTTCCTGGGGTGACGGGAGCGGCATGGGATCTAGGGCGTGAGAATTATAGAGTGTCTGCTGGGTGTTTTGGAATGGTGGATTAAGGCGCGACATAAAGTCGGGATTGGTGGGTCTTAGCTCGGCAGAAGATACTTGAAAGGAGCAGGGATAAGATATATGAGCGCAATAAGGAAATATACATACAGGGAGTCGGAAGACCATTGTAGGGAGAAACCGGGTCGCGTTGTGGATCGGGATTAGTTTCATGTGCTGTAAGAGATGTTTGGCCACTGATAAGGGCCAGCTGTCAAGTCAAAGTTAGTGTTTTGAAGATGATCAACCTGGGAAGAGAGATCGGTAGTTGCGAGGAAGGGGACTTGCCTGTTGCTGAAAGATCTGGTTCTGAATTTGGTTCTGCAGTTGCTGAAGCTGATGCAACTGAGTAAGCTTGTATTGTTGTTCCAAAAGCATTTGTGGAGTGAGGGCAGCGGGAGAAGGAAGGGTTGCGGGAGCAGAGTCCAAATTCTGGAGGGATATCAGGTTCGACATGGCCATAAGATCGAGGGGCTGCTGGTTAAAGGATGTATTGTTCGATCCAGACATATTTTGAGGGATATTTTGTGCACGATGCGTGTGGAACGACGGATTTGGCAAGATGTCTGGCTGGTGAGGGTCCTGTGTGCGATTCTGGTCGGCGTTGGCGTCGGGAAAGAGCAAGGCGAGGAAATCTTTCTGCTGTTGATCCTGAGGTGGTATCTGGTCCATTGTGTAGTGTTGAATGGCCCCGCTGTGTATCGGGGAGGGAGGGAGGATGGCGATGAGATGGTGGTGCAGAAAAAACCTGGCGTGCTGTCTGATCGCTTGAGCAAGGGAGATACATGCCGCACGTGATACACCGGATACTCGGTCCGATATCATAGACTTGTTATTTGGCCATGTTTGTCCGTAATGTACTTTGCTCACGTGCACTTGTTCGCTCTGCCACAAGATGCAGTCTCGCATCGCAAACTACCACAGCCCGAAGCGACATCTACTTGGAAACCAGGCTGGCCTTGTCCCTCCTGCATGGCGTGAACAGAAGCAAAAGGACGCTGGTAGCAAAATACTCCTGAGCCGTCTTCCCCCCGACGTCGGCGAACTCGAAGTCGAGGAAAGTCCCCTCTCTTTGTCTCCTTTGCTTGCCCAGACGCGTGTTTTCAACAGGAACTCTTTCGCAAAACAGTCGGGCCTCTCAAGGAGGTCTTTCTCATCTACAACTCACAAGGACGCTCAAAGGGCATGGCCATTGTCGCGTTCCAGCGTGCTGGGGATGCGGCTGTTGCTCGTGAAAAGTACGACGGCAAGTTTGTTGACGGACGTAAGCATCGCTTTTCGTTCAGATCGCGCCCTCCTATATCGTGCGTCTAGGTCGTCCAATAAAGATTGAGGTCATAGTGGACGCAACCCATCAGGTGGTAAGCTCCCCTCCTGCACAGACGCAGCCTTCGTTACTAGGCCGTATCGGTGCCACTGCCGGCCCATCATCCGTACCACCTCACAACCATGCGCCAAACGCCACGGTCAGGTAAGGATCCCGTTGTGTCTCTTACCTCTCGACTGACATGCTCTTGTCCAGTGCGCGAAAACAACGCCCGGTATCCACTGCACCTCTTGTCTCTGTGCCGCGACGCCGACAAAAAAAAGGTCCACGACGCGTCAAAAAGACCCTCGCACAGCTCGATCAGGAGATGGAAGACTACAGAGCTGCGGCAACATCACTACTTGTACCCAATGGCAAGTAAGTTCGAGTCAAGAATGTAGTCGATGTTATACCGTGTCGTCCATTATGTAATCACTATCTCTCTACTACTTGCCATGGCGGCCCCGCTGTATACGACTGCCTCTGGTTTGCTCTGGCATGCAGGTAAAATCCTCATATTGACCGTTGGACTCCCCGCACGGGGAAAGACGCACATATCGCGTGCACTCGAGCGTTATCTTCGCTGGATGGGTGTCAAGACGCAGGTTGTCTCACTGGGTGACTATCGTCGCAAGACTCTGGGCGGCGCGCAGTCTCTTCCTCCTGACTACTTTACCGTCGGTGAGACCACTCTCACATCCCGTGCATCGTTCATTCTTACCTCTTGATCAGGCGAAAAGTCTCCCGAGACGCTGGCACTTCGCAAGCGTGTCTCTGATGAATGCGAGAAACTCATCTGGGACTTTTTTGCAGCAGGTGGCCAAGTGGTCATATACGACGCCAATAATGGCACCAAGGTGGCCAGACAGACTCTCGCAGAAAAGTTTGACAGGGAAGGGATCCACGTCATATTACTAGGTCAGGATGCTGGTTGCTCTAGTCATGGCTCGCACCTGATCACGTCCAGAGTCGATATGCGACAATAAAGAGATTATCGAAACGAATATTCGAAGCGTCAAGATCTCCTCTCCGGATGTTGGTCGCTCTTCTGATCTCGCGTCGCTAATAGCATTGATTGCGTTCTAGTATCGTGGATGGGATCCTGACAAGGCAGTTGATGATTACTATGGCAGGATACGAGACAGAGTGCAAACCTACGAGACGATCACGGAAACCAATTGGCCGTTTATCCGCATTTTTAATGTAAGTTGTCGCAGCAGTCGTGACAATTTACTGACCGCCACTAGGTAGGAGAGAAAATTATGGTCAACGTGTGTATATGCGCATAATTCATTGCGATCCAGTTGATCTCTTATGTTATAGAACATCCGAGGATACTTGCAGGTTGGTAGTACTTGTATGCGTGTCGTACAAGGCTAATCCTGGGCATAGTCTCGTATCGTGTTTTTCCTCATGAATATTCACAACCGATTCCGTATGATCTACTTTGCACGCGTAAGATCTATATCGTTGATTTCAACAGACCCACGAACTTGACACCATCCCCCAGTCTGGCCAGTCCCTCATTGAGCACTCGTACAAGGCCGACTCTGATCTCTCTCCCGCTGGGTGGGAGTACGCAGAGAAATTGAAAGAGTTTGTCACTGAAAGAAGGACAAAGACGTTAGAACAACGTGGTTATAACCCGAGTGACCGACGGCTAAGGGTACGTCCATGTTCCAGTCCCTTAGTATGATCTCCAACCACGTTCCAAGATCTGGACTTCTACGCGCCGTCGTGCCCACCACACTGCTTGGCCATTCCTGACTGCGCAATCCTCCAATTCCACTCTATCCTCGGGAACCACTCCGCCATCAGTCACGTCCAAGTCAACGACCCCAACCAAGGAAGGCACACCTAAGCTCAGGGTCAAGGTGATTGAGAAGCCACAAATGGCAGAAATAAACCCCGGCGTTTGGGACGGTCTCACACCGGACCAAGCGAAGAAGTTTTATCCCGAGGAGTGGGCACGGTTCGTCAAGGATCCATATGCGTTCCGTGCGCCACGAGCCGAAAGCTATCATGACTTATCTGGTACGCTCTGCATATTAAGCTGTCTCCAAAACGGTCTGTCACATGTTGCATTTAAAGTGCGCCTGGAACAGGTCTTGATCGAGTTAGAGCGGGAGAAAGAAGATCTTTTGATTATTGGGCATTCGTCTGTGATTCGATGCTTGTTGGCATACCTGATTGGGTTGCCCGCATCGGAAATACCTGCGATTGAAATTGCGAGGGGAGATCTTCTCGAGGTGGTGCCAACGTCGTACGGGGTACACAGTCAGGCATTTCATTTCTGGGATGGACCTGGCCGGTTAGTGGCCACACCAGACGGCGAAGATGCCTATCTCTCGCACAGGGATGAGACCAATTTTTACGAGAATTGGGCAGAGGATACAAAGGGAAAGAAACGCGTGACGACGTTGGACATTGCGTCGCTGTCGACTTGCGGAGACTACTTGGAGACCCATTAATATTTAGCCTGTTGCCTTGTTGGTGTTTTATCTTTTTGATGTGGTATTCTCCACCGAGTCGTCGAGAAATCTCGCTCGTCCTCTTCTCTCTCACCACATTCGTTCTCTTTTACAACCTTGAGACCTCATTCACCACCCAATGGCCCAGTTCAACATCCCAACCGACCTCGACGACCGAAGACATTGATTGGGACAGGGTGATTTATGGGAACTGGACTCGAGAGGAGGCACAGGTCGCAGAAAACGCACGAAAGCAGGCCCACAATGACACCCCCCTCACTATGTCGTTTCCCGCACAGATTTTTGGGTCTGTCGGTGTCAACGATGGCTTCGTGGACTGGGCCGACGAAGTGCCGACGACGACGGTGGTGAAGCATGTCCCAGGTGCGCTGCCCGTTGGTCTGTCTTGCTATGTGCTCAAACATAGTAGGGTATACGATCATGGATAATGTGTTCATGTTGAATGGGACACTGTTCATCGTCACAGACGACCCGTCTTTCCCGCCATTGGCCTCCATCGCCTCATCCGGCGAGGATGCCCGCGCGGTCCCACGACCCTCCGACTGGCAGATACTCTCCAGCGCCAAGGCTAGGGAGACGCTGGGTCCCTTTGGTGGCGTGTATGCGTGTCCCTTCCATTCATACGAGCATATACTTATTACCCATTTACCCAGTATCCACGGCGTCAGCTGGCTGGTGACGGATGCAACGCCGAGTTTGTTCTCTTTTTTACCACATAGCAACTTGCTCACCCACAAGCAGGCAACTACACACTTTTCTCTCTCTGGCGCATCTACAGCGCACTCGATACATCCCTGTCAATCGATGCGCTGACCCTCCCACTACCCCGACGCGTGTTTTATCCCAACGTGCCAACCTTTGAGGGTGAGCAACCGGACCCAAACGGGCCCATTATCCTTCGACATCGGTCTCCAAGTGGATTCCACCCTTTTCTCGTCAAGGCGGCTTTTACGACCCTCGCACTCTTGTATGAAGAAGACTGGGACGATTACGCGCTTCTCCACGTCCCGTTTCTGATGAAACGCATCGTCGTTGCGGATCAGGGCGCAGCGCTCAGGGCAAGGACTGACGTACCATCGTTTGCGATCCCACTACTCGAACTCGAGGCTACGGAAGGGTGGTGGGAGCCAATACGGCGTCAGGTCGCGCGCTTTCTGGAAGTGCCAGAGGAGGCACCGAAGCGGGGTTGGGTGACCAAGACTCAGACGGTCATCACGTATCTATCGACCCAGGATGATGCGCATGGACCAAAGTTGAGAAAGGTGGATCACGAGGCGTTGGTGAAGGCGCTCGGCCAGCTTGGCAGAGATTTCACGTTGCATGTCGTGTCCTCGGAGACGTCTTGGGTGGAACGTATGACTGCGATCACCCAGAGTACGGTAAGATGCGGGTTGCTGTGTGGGTGGCTCATTTGATATGACTGATGTTTGCCTGGGCTTTGAAGGTTGTCCTGGGCGTGTACGGGGGTCACTTGGCGGACGGCGTGTATATGCCGCCTTCGTCGCGTGCGACGATAATGGAGGTATTTCCACCTGGGGTATTTGTGCGGGACGTCGAAGTATCGGCCCGTGCGCTCAAGATGCGTTATTTTGCGTGGTGGGAGGCACGGTGAGTGTTTGTACGCGATAGAGTATGTTGGTGTCTGATTTTGCCCTTGCACTAGGCATTATGGCAGTAACAAGCTTCCTGCGGTGGTGCCGCCGGGTGAAGAAGCAAATGAAGAGGTGCCAATCAATGTGCAGGCGATAGTGAAGGCGATTAGACGGATTGCATGAGTCCATACTAGTTTTGATTTCATACCCTACACTGTGCTATGTCGGATGCATGAGCTTATTTATTTATTAGATGCTGTGATGGGCGACATGACACGTTTCGTCTTTTGTCATCTGTGGGTCCAACGCCGAGACGTCTCAGTTCTCTTCGATTGTGTCGACACTGACGGCACACAGCAACCCGAGCAGGGCGACGATCCTGCACAGGGCCAAGGACAATATTGTCCTCATCACGTTACCGTCGTATACGTCGTGTTTACCTCGCCTGGGTCCAGAGACAGCGCCTTCATCATGAGGTGTTCGGTGGCGCTCCGTTAACACGTTCTCCCTCTCCCTTCCTCCCACTGACCAGCAAGCAATGCAGTCCTATCACTGTCGCACTGCGAGCTTCGGACGTCGTTATTCACCCATGTCGGTGGACGAACTCCTCCAGGCGCTTGTAAGTACTCTCTCTCAGTCGGTCGTCCGACGGGTCCTTTTCGGGTCTCTCATTCCATGCCCCTATAGCTCCCCGATCCGTGTGCCACTGTCGGTTTTTTTTTTTTCTCTTCCATCCGTTCTGACTCGGGAATGCCGCTAGTTTCCGTGTCTCGAGACACCCTATTCAAAGTACAGCAACACCAATTACGCTGCTTCCGGGCAGGATGTCCGTGCTATAACAGAGATCATCTCTCAGCGCCAGGCCCAGCTTGACGACATCAGCGCGGAACTTGCCTTGGTCGAATCGATTATGAAGCGCGTCCGCGACACCCACCAGCAGCTGCTCGATAAACGCAACGAGATTGTCGACTCAATGCAGGCACACCAAGGCTTGATATCCTGTATCCGGCGCTTGCCTTCTGAGATCCTCGGCGAGATCTTTCTGCGGTGTCTGCCCTCTGGACCCCACATTGAGCCGGATACGACTGCTGCGCCGTTGCTGTTGTTGACTGTCTGTAGGGGTTGGCGAAAGGTGGCACTGGGAACGCCGAGGTTATGGTGTTCGTTATCGATCCGGCCAAGTCCTCGGATACAGCGACAGGGCGTATTTTATTATCACCACTGGCTCTCCCGTGCCAGGGGTTGTCCTCTGTCGCTTGCTGTTGACACGCGCCGGCCATCGATGAACCCGGTATGGCGGTATGAAGTAACTGAGCTCCTACAGCCGTACATGAGCCGTGCCGCCTACCTCCACATCACTTTCGACGATGCAACCGCGCCAGATCTGCTGCTCAAGGACGTGCCCATGCTCCAGCACCTCACTCTCGTTGGTGACTTGTGTAGCACGCGAAAGATGACGATCATCCAATCTGTACCACACCTCCGCAGCCTCACCCTCAATGCGCACTCGCTCGGTGCGGATGTGTTGTCGGCGTTCAACCCTGGCTGGACGCATCTCACACAGCTGCGCGTCACCCTTGGGCGTGCGCCGAGCCCGCGCGACGCTGCAGTGGACGTCCCAATCGTGCTCGCGCTCCTCGCACTCTGTCCACACCTCGAAGCGTTTAGCTTCTCGCCTGTCTTCATCTCGCGGCACGAGGCACCCCGTGCGCTCATGCATACGCGGCTGCGCACGCTCGATGTCGTGGTGTTGTACGGCGTCGGCTCACTCTTGGATGTGCTCACGCTGCCCGCGCTGCGGCAGCTGACGATTCGGGACCTAGACATACTCCCGAGCGCATGGCGGCATAATGCGTTCAAGACGTTTTTGAAACGTTCGAGTTGTCCGCTTGAGACGCTCAAGGTTCACGGCGCTCAGGTGGCAATCACCAAGGCGGACCGGCAAGAATATGCAGCATTGATCCCAACACTGAAACAGCTGGACCTGTGTTTGGCGGTGATGATGCATTCCTGATGCACGTTTGTTGGGAGGCTGATGAGGGATCAGATCAAAATTTGGTTAAACGCTGCGCATTTGATTGTTGATTGGGACGAGAGTGGGCAGTGTGGTTTTTATAAAAGTGGGTGTCATGCTGTGAGTGTAACATACATCACCCCTCTGTAGCATCTTTTCTGTCTCTGTACACTATTCGATGAGTCTGACTGGACCAAAGCAAAACAGACATGTATCATATATTTTTTGGAAAACCCACGACGATCGGGAATCACGATCATTGGTGTCGCATTCACATCATGATGGCGGTGTCGTCGTCTACTGTAGATGGCGGCGGTCATAGCTGCAGACATCGCCACCGACCCCGCCTACCCAGCCGCCAACGTGGAATGGAAGAATGGTCCGCTACACGATGCGGGAGTGAACGATCTAGACCATATAGAGACATGTCACACTCCATGTGAGCTTGGGTGAGCAGGCACGGGGAATAAAGGACCGCAAGTAAGATGTGAGCGAGGCACGTACGAATCTTCAATGTTGACGTGTTCTCGGTCACCCGACTTGGGTACCCGAGAAGAAGAAAAAGGGAAGCAAGAACGTGGGCAGAGTGTTCCTTGAGAACAGCTTGCCTGCGATGTTACACACGTTACGACTCTAATAAGCCATGCGTCGTATACGTACTTATCGATCAGATTGTCCCACCAAACGTCACTTGGTGCCGAAGCGAGGCCAGCGGGGCGTCCAATATGTCCCGGTGCCTAGGTATCTAGCAAAACGGCCTCTTGGCGCGCTTCCCTTGCCTGTCGCGTTGGTGATGGGCCGGTGGAGATGACCAGATGACCAGATCCTTTGGGAACACAACGCAAAGAGATCGAAAGGCGGTGCCGAGGCATGTCAAAAAGTGACAAACCAATCCAGGATCTGACTCGGGCAACCTGTACGCGCGGCTGCGTGGGTGTAGCACACACACACATCGCATGAAACCGAACGCACCTGAGACTTTGGACAGTACGCGAGCGAACGAGGACTCGAGCAACCCGTGGAAAAGGGTCGTCTTGCAACACGAAAATGGGGTAAATATAGAGTTGGAAACATTCCCAACATATGTACACTCTCCCGACCGCCGGTCGGCTAAGATGCTTTTTCGGGTCGGACCTATGGCGGGCGACGGAAGGGACAAGATTCTGAGTGTGGGTAGCCCAACCGTAATTCCAGCAGAAAGGTGCTCACCGTCACGTCTCACACGGAGTGATCTGTTCCGTGTACACATCAAAACGGAAGCCCACATCGGTTACAGCGTTAGCAAACCGCAAGCAATGACCACGCAAAAGTGTCTCTTTCACCTGCGTTTGCTTGCCGTGAGCTTATGTCGTACCCACCCGGTAGTACTTGACGTGCCAACCCGAACAGACGCTGAGCAACTTGGTTTGTCCAATTGTTAGTATTGAATGCGGCATCGCTGTGTTCCATCAACAAGGTTGCGCGGCGCTATCAAGACTGCAGCATCCCAGAGAGTTCTGGGACGGCTTGGACAGTGACAAGCAATAAGAGTGACCCACTGCTCAACGGTCACCTGTGAAACACCCTTTGCTTTACCGTAAAAATAAAAGGACTCTTGACCCATTAAATCTTGTAAACGAGGTACCTTGGCCCAATTTCTAGTTTGAACCACACGAACGGGAATGGACTACCTTTGGACTACCTGTCGATAGTAGTGCCAACTTGAAAGAAAAAAAACCCGAGTTTCAGCTTTCACTTTCATTCATCATATTGTCCCACTACGCTATCAGTCCGTGCGTCGTGATCCCTTGCCGGGGACAAACGACCAAAGCAGAGTCATGAACACCATCATCGTTACCAACCTATAACCACACACCGTCAGAAAAATATCTCAAAGATCCATGATAATTCACACTCACAAGGGCTGCAAGGAACTGATGCCTGTCTTGGACGCAATCGCGCCCGTTATAAACGGCAACAACGCTGATCCTGCCTGACCGAAACCAGCAATCCATCCAATTGAGCCTACAAGTCTCCCTGAGTGTCTGTGTCTTTCGGAACAGATCCAACGAATTTACCAGTTAGTAGCCATGCAGGCAACACCCGTGCGGCCTGGTTCATCGTGATGGGATACATCGGACCCAGCAGGAGTCCAATGATCGAAACGGACACTGCACCACTGATCAGTGACGGGACAAACCATACCACCAACTCCAATCCGATGGCAAGAAAAGCGTATATGTACATGACCCTCCGTTCCCCAACCTGAAAAGTGAAGCTTGTCGATACAGTAATAATGGGTTCAGGGGATATACCTTTTGATTGAGCGATAGAAGGACTAGTCGGCCCATCATTAAACCTGCACGTCAGTGCACGGGCAGAAACAGAAAAAACTTTTCGAATGTAACACACCTCCAAAGAACCCTGATGATATATACCCAGACGAGGGACCACCCCCCCGAACGTTGATGATATATGTCACAATCCAACCTGATCGTCGTCGTCGTCGTGAAACAGCATGAATGCGGCCATAATAATCATACCTCCGAGAGTAACCTCAACACCCACATATACAAGGGTAAATACCGCGAGGAAGTGTACTTCCTTCAGTCCAAGTATCTGCTTCAAATGACTGCTTTCACTTTGGTGCTGTTCCCCTGCGGGTTGCCCAATCTGAGCCATGCATTCTGCGCATAGAACGTGAGCGTTGTGTACACAGGAGGCATCGTATAAACGGACCGTCCTGGCCTTTAAATCGGAACACAACGATTAACAAGATGGTGTTTATCAATGCGATGCCCAGTGAGACGAGATAGTGAAAGGACCAATGTGGAAGTTGAGCAAATTGGGTGGCAACGAGCGGTGACGAGAGTGCACCAGCACCTTGAACGTTTTATGCGTAAGTGCCAACCAAATACGGTGCACAACTGGTGCATACCATAAGCCTAGCCTTTCTTGAGCGAGATCCTAGAACGAACAAGTGAACGTACTGCATGCAATATTCCCATTCTAGCTTCTGCATTGTCTTTGATGCCGGCAACGAATCCGTTCGCCTGAGCATCCTGGAAAGGGATCTGGCAACTGGCTAAACCTCGCAATACAAGCAACGGACCTGCAACGCCATACCGATGCCACTGACGGCATACCCCAGTACAAACGCTGGGAAGGGCAACGCGGAAGCTTCAATACAATACCCGATCACCTGCAATACGGACCCTAACAATCACGGTCAGCGTCCTGAACAGCGAAAAACGGGAGTACAAAAGGTGGAGACTTGCCAAGGACGATAACCTGCCATACAAATTGATACGTATCAGCCGGAACGACCAGCACAATATATCGAAAACAGACTGGCCTTGCCAAACCCATATCGATCATTCAACAACACGTTTGAAAATGCGCCTATTAAAAAGCCCTGTACACGCACATCGATCAGCGTACGTGTACCGACGACGACCGGTCGGCACCCACAATGCAAGAAAAGACAAAAATAAGGGAGACCACCACAAAGTCTACCTTTCGTGTCGTTTGCGTTAGCGCTGTCCATTGTAGTACTGCGGGAACACTAACATGGTAGACCTTTTGAATTCGAGGTAACAACGGACCAGTCGACGCATCGTTCCACCCCAAGAGGTACACTGACCAACAGAGCGTCGCAAACTGCACATGCGCGTGTACGCGCTGTGCCTTGGTCTGTACCACCGGCGAGGCGATGGTATCGCTCGGTGTCGATTCAACCTGGGGATTGTGCCCATCTAAATTCTTGCGCGCGGCCAGGTCGTTCAGTTCTACAACACCTCCAATCCTGGCGTGATCATCGCCGGATCGAAGTGTCAGTATATGTCGTGGGTTAGCACTACTTTCTGCAGTCGCTGTTGTCTGCATGATTCAGGATCCTGTGGTAAAATCAGCTAGTCTGGTGACAACAATCCTTTTATACTTGCTGAGACATTCATCCGAAAATACTCCGACAGATCATCGATAACGCGACTTGATTACGTGCAAGTCAATGTAAAATGTAACACGACAACACACCATTCCGGTCATCACTCTATCCAAATCATCTTTCCACGCCTCAGTAATTGTTCGCCCCATTCACCTTGTCCTTGAGTTGGTTGATGAATTGCTGATAACTCGGTAGTACGTCCGCACGATCTTGAATAAGACAACTGAGCGCCCAGAGTCGCAATGGTGGCTCGCCATCTTCCTTGACGACATACAGATGGGGATAGTATACCCCTCTGCGCAGCTCACGGGTCTTTTGGACGATGGAGTTAACGCGCTGGGAAAATGGATTGTCGAGGATCGGGAGTGTCGTCTAGGCGAGTAAATAAAACGGAATACATCGCCGAAAACACAACGGACACTCACCTTTCCACCACGCAACACTTCATAGTTGGGGAGATTGAACACATCCAAAATGAGCTGCGGTACCGCATCACGACCTACCCACAGGAAGATGGTTTGGCCGTCCTCTATGAGGAAGAGACCGTGTCGTTCGAGGCGTTCTGAAGTCAGTGGTAGCGGTGTCGGCATAATGATACCATTCTCTCCAACAGTACCCGCCTGCAAAACAGGAACAAGTCAACGAAAACAACAGAGCAACTTAGCGCAGGGTATACCTCAGGGGGCATATTATGTAGCGAATAGAACGTAGGGTGTATGTAAGGAACGAGTGTTTGAGACGGCAACGAAGTAAGGAGAGCCTGGGCGTATGCTCGGAGGTCGGGTGGAATCTGAGCACTTTGACGGATACCAACCTATGTATCCCAAATCAGCAACATGGGTCTAGCATTACTAAACCAGCGAAAATCTCACATTCTTGAGTAATCCGAGGACCAGCACTGGCAGCATCTTAAGATTTTCAGAAATAGCCAGCTGCGCACTTGCACCAGCACCGGCAGCCGTCATACTACTCTTGTACGACGAGAGTATATCCACCATGCGTTGTAGAATAGCATCTCTACTATCTTCCAGCTTATGGGTGAGTGACCGCTCGACAGCTTTGTTGGCAAGCAGCGTTGCAATTGCCACTTGATCCGCAGAAGCAAACACTTCTGATAGACTACTGGTCGTCGGAAGTGCAAGTGTGATAACACGAATGCGGCGCTCGCCATAGCAAGTCGTATGCAGAACAGCGGTCTGCAAGACGACAAACGGTGCAGTGATCGTATCCTCGATCTGGATTTCGATGGCATATGATTGGTCGGTGGGTACAGCTGGCATCGCGAGCAGATCTGTAGATCTAACAAAGAAATTTCCGTGGAACGATGCCATCCGCAGACCTAAAAATCGAAGGCGTAAGCTATATCAAATAAAAAACAGAAATACCGACTCGCCTTTTGAAGCTCGAACACGCATAACAGCTTCAAGCATGATGGGCATCGCAAGCACTTCGCCAAACTCATGCGCAAACTTGATGGCATCTTCAGTACGCGAGGCATTAAACGCAGGGTAAAAGAACGTCTGGCCAGAGGTGTAATGCGGGAGGCATGCTGTAACAAGGATACAATCAGAAAGAGTCCAATCTATACATTAGAGTGGACGACTGTACCAAGGCTAGCAACATCTTGATAGGCTGAGCTGAAGAGGAACATGTCCACAGAAACTTGCGCACGTGAGCATTCGATCGCAAAAGTCTTATAGAATGGCGATGCTGCTTGGAGCAATGTAGATTCCTTGCTATAGATTAAGGACACGACGCCAAACACGGCCACATATCATACCTTGGAAGTACCAAGGATCTTGGGGTCTTCTCTGTTTTTGAGTGCTCCGGCACCAACGCTTGGCAGGGATGCAGACAGCACAATAATTTTCCCGCCAATCGGAGCCTATAGTACTATTAGTTAAGGCGGGATTGAAAGGTTGCATGTGTACGTACCATCAATTTAAAGCCTGCCTGAAGAGCGGGACCAAGAGCACTGCCAACGGTGTGATTATCCTGGAACATATCATTGATTCTTCCGAGGAGAGATTCCAACGACGCTTTTGCCTCTGCCAAGTTGACGAGCAAATCAGTCGGCTTCGGCAAAAAGACGTCGTCTACATCTGAGACGACCAGCATAGAGGAATCAGTTGTTCCAGGCTGCAGATGACTCGACTGAGACTGATGATCAGCCAGGTGCGACGAAAACTCACGGGCATCGAGAAGAAGTACAGTGACGTATCAAACGCGACGAATGCCACCTTGGTCCGGTCGTCCTCGTTAGGTATACGATCTAGGCTCTCCAAGATAGTGCGCATCGCAGTGGCGACCATGCCTAAATACAAAATATGTTAGCTAAGGCTTAGCAAAGTCAAACTCCTTACCTGACTGGACGGCTGTATGACTGACGTCGATGAGGAACACATACACTGCCGGCTGAGGGGGTCGGACCATGTATTCGGTAGGGGCGATGAACTCCACAACAGAATGATTCAACTCATCACGAGTCCATCGATCGCCAGGCTGGTTGCGAGCTTGGTCCCAATCAAAGAGTTGAGGCACCTCATTCGACATGTTACACATACAGCACCGCCAGCTTGAAAATGAAAATGAAAACAAGTATCGAATGGCACCAATGGAGACATACCGATTTCCACCATCGATGAATTGAACATATGGATTGATGTATGTTCTGCACCGCCTGCATCGCGCGATCACGGTGTCTGTAACCAATGGCACGGGCTGTTCACCCTCTTTTACAGTACGGTAGGGAGTGATCACGAGTGCAAGTGGTATCTTTGACTTGTTGAGAAGCGAGGATGTGGTCGGGATGGCATTCAGAGTACACCGCTGGTAGCTGTAATCAGCATTCGCATGAGGGGACGTTGTGATGCACGAATTTGGCGGTAACCGGATTTCCGGAGGCGGACGTGTCAGTTCGCGTGGGTCAGGTGGGGACGTTAACAAATTCGTCGTGTAGAGCTGCAGCGGTTTCTGGCCGAGACTCATCTGACCGAAGTGATCCGCGACCTGATTGATAGGCGCCGTTGGTGGGTAATAAACAGGTTCCTGTCCGAATGCAGGGGCATTGATGTACTGCGATTCTTGTGGTGGCGGCATCTGATACTGTGTCTGCTGTCCAGCAAAGCCCTGCTCGGCTGCCAACCCAGGGGTGAAGAGTTGGGGACTAGGTGTTGGTTGCTGTTGCTGGATTCCGACGGTGCCATAAGTGGGGTCAGGGAGGGCGTCGTTTGTGCTGTAGTAAGCTTGTGTCTGTCCAGCAGCGTACTGGCGACGCTTGGTGTGGGAATGGGCAGGAGGAGGAGAGTGCGAGGGCCCTTGTGCATCAATTGGCGCGGTTGGAACCTGCACGGGGGGTTCCCACTGCGATCTTCCAGTCGCGGTTTCTGCAGCAAGTCAGACTCGGTTCGAGCAGGGCGATGAAGAAGGCTAACCAATGAAAAGATATCGCTGGTGGGCCGCGTCCCTGTGAGTTTTTAGTGTGTAGAAAGACCTGGAAGATGTGCGCGAGCGTACCATTCTGCAGCCCAGCCAGGAGGCAGCTGTTGCGCGGGGGAGGCCATTTGACTGTAGAGATGGGAGGAGTGGATAGACACGTAGCCAACACAGACAAACAATAGTCTAGCTAGATTTTACTAGTCGATTCAGCAGGACGCCCGTACATGTCTCCAGCGCCTGTGTCTCCTCCGCCTTGGCGTCTGCACACCCAGCCCACCGTACTTTGACGTTCTCGTCCACCAAGTACACGTACCCGACGTGCTTGTTTGTCATGCCCAGAGGCTCGCGCACAAACTCTACGTTTTGACTCGATACCAGATATGTGGGATGCAGCTCCTTGGGTACCGTCTTCGCAATGGACGACAGGAACAGATTCACGAGCCACGACTTGAGGAGGTTTTCTTGCAGGTTGACCTGGACATACTGATATAACGGGTTGGACGAATACCGTTCATTCGTCGGCGATACGAATCCCTTGATGTGAACCTGCACTTGTCAGTCATCGCATCGCAAGCACTAGAAGACAGTGCACCTCAGACATCCTTGTGGATAACATAGCAATCACAGAAACACGACCGCAACAAATATCGGTGGTGTGTGTCTGAGTACGGGTGTCTAATCGAGCACCAGAAATATTTGGGAAATATAGTGCTTTCTGCAAAGTGATTTCAGCAAGACGAAACGAGACGCGCCATGACACCGACATCCTCCCTGACCATGACGTTGGGTGCTATCCATGTCTTGCCACCATGCCTCCGAGTAGCATTTAGATCCGTAAAGTAGCCTTTGCCTGCCTCATTTATTCTGGATAGCTTGAATGCGAGCAAGGATAGCTTGAAGAAACACTCACAGATGTTGTCGCTGTTGAAGACGCGTTTCCTGGTCCATCAATTCCCTCTTCGTATCGTCCCATGTCTTGTCAAGTGCGACTGGCTGGTCCTTGACACCCAGTGGTCGCTGCAACAGTGGAAGTGATCCAACATCGATGTTCCTCTTTTCTGCACTCGACGACGACGACAGCGATGAGTACCAGCGGCCCTGCCTGAGCAATAGCCTGGCTGGTGGGTGCACGGACATTCAGGGATCGAATTGGTCATTGCCAGATTAGGAAATGCACGGGTTCGGCATATATCACGTGATCTATATATATATGACGCGGGTCGCGCTCACTTTGTTGACTGACCATCCTTGACCTCTTACCACCACCACCGTCCACCGTCCACCGTCCACCGTCTACCGTCCACCACTCCCTCTTGTATATCTGTAAACTACAATTATGGTGCGTCCATCATCTGCTTTGCTGTGCTGGTCATGTATCTCATTTGGTACTCTAGTCTGGAAAGGGTTTGTCCGTTGCAATAACCTCCCTCTACAGCTCCTAATCTCGCAAAACCCGCAGGCAAAGCAGGAAAGTCTGGTGGCAAGGCTGGCACTGAAGGCAAAGCGCAATCTCGCTCAGCCAAGGCTGGTCTTCAGTTCCCAGTTGGTCGTGTTCACCGTCTGTTGAAAAAGGGCAACTATGCCCAACGTGTCGGTGCCGGTGCACCAGGTATGAGCTCGTCCTGTTCCATCATCCGCTAGGTATTCATACATTTCAGTGTATCTTGCGGCAGTCTTGGAGTACCTTGCTGCTGAGATTCTTGAGCTTGCTGGAAATGCCGCCCGTGACAACAAGGTGTGTGTGGAAATGATATCTGTTTCATCACAGCACTCAAACGTTCTTTAGAAACAACGTATCGTGCCTCGCCACCTCCAGCTCGCTATTAGAAACGATGAAGAGTAAGTCTTGCCTAGTATAATGGTATGCTAGATATTAATTTGAGGCAGATTAAACAAGCTCCTTGGTGATGTGGTCATATCTCAGGGCGGTGTTGTTCCTTTCATCAACCCGGAGCTCTTGCCTAGCAAAACTGGGTTCGTTTACCCGAGCCACTTGATAACCGTGTCTAATTCTACCACAGCAAAGGCAAGAAGGAAGGCGCGAGCCAAGAGGTGTAGGACATATTGCCCTTGTATGTTTTCTTATCGGTTCGATATCTTTTTATCATCTGCATTCATTGTATCATGTAATCCTGGTCTTGTAATTCATGGCACAAATGCCCAATGCTAGACTCGATTCGTATTCTATGGCTAAGATCCACTGGCAGTAACCAAAAGTTCTGTATATCCCAGTTCCATGTATCTATGCCATACGAACATCGGCTGGCACACATGAGCTCGTCTTTCGCAAAACATGAGGAGAAACAGCTGGCGAAAGAATCAATGCTTTCCAAAACTGTCTCCAGGAAATTGGGTTTCCCTATCGTGCTGGCATCAGTATAGACCACCGCCCAAGACAGTTCCACTACGCACCACGTCCCGCTGCATCACACAAAACGCACCCGAGACCTGCGACCACGTAAACACCTCGAGCTCGATCCAGCCTTTGAATATGATCTTCCGCTTGTCGTACCCGCCTACCCGCAGTCGGTGCACCGTCCTCGTACCAGGGGCAACAGTGGCGCTCTTGTACTTGACACCGAGCATACCCAGGCTTTCTCTGATAAGGTCAATGAGGATGCCAGGCCCAATCGACGTATAGAAGCGGGTGAGTTGTGGAGTGTACCGTCGCCCGCTCTGGGTTTGGGACTATTGCAGAATCCAATGGAAGTCAGGGAACCATCAGCAGAAAAAATAGAACACTCACGAATAATAGGAGAGATTGCGTAAATTGGGATTGGGCAGTGGACATGATCTCGTCGCCATCTGCGTCCTTACGCGAACTATGTAGGCGCATCACATCTAGTACTTCAAGGAGCGACGATAGCACTCACCCAGAGAGATCTGGATCGGCGTACATGAGGTCGCCATTTCTACGCAAGGATTGGGCAAGTTCTTCAGCTAATCCTTGCACGCCACGCCTAGCAAGCTGGCTCGGCCTAATGGATGTCAACAAATGACGCCCCAACTGACATGCCTACTCGCCTTGTAAACCAACGGTGCGCATAGATTTCGGGCATCGTCATGCGGTTTTTGGGTTCAAGGGTAAGCATGCTGCAAATCATGGCTATATGATCTGTGTGGTCCGTGTTGAAACAAGAAAAGAGTCAACATACACAGCGCATCCGTGCCAAAGTTAGTCCACGGTGCTTCATTAAAAATCTCTCCAGAAAGGTATCTGCAGAATTCTGGGCTGCGGTCGGTCGGTTCGTCCCATGGGGTGTCTTCGTATGGGGTTAGAAGCACTCCAACGATCGAAGCATGCAACACATACTTCCGGCAAGAAGTGCGAAGAGGATGACACCCATCCCCCATATGTCGATTGGCTCGGCTTGATATGGTTTCCTACAATTCAGCTGACATTATGCCAATAAGCATCCGTGTTAAAGAAGGGCCATAGAGACATACTTCGGGTGCGATGTAGGGTAAGCTGCCACAGCACTCGCTCAAGAGCCTCGTCTTTCCACTCTCCTTTAGCTTGTAGATGGCAGAGAGGCCGAAATCAGATATCTTGAGTGTCCCAGCAGCATCAAGAAGTAGGTTTTCTGGTTTTAGGTCTCTGTGGCATATGCCTTGGGCGTGAATGTAGTGCTATGTGGCGTGAGTGGCGCGATCGCAGATGACACCGAGCAGACGTACCATCCCGTCTACCAACTGCTTGAAATACAAATGTGCCACATCCTCACCCGTACCTACATCCGGTGCTATCGAAGACGTGAACACCGTGGCACCATGCACTTGACAGAGCCACGCACCTATCTTATCAAACAAATCCCCTCCTGCGGCGAACTCGAGGAGCATATAAAATCCGGGTACATAACGGTCTTTGTACTTTGGTTCCACGACAACTGCGTTAATGAACTCGAGTACGTTCTCGTGTTTCAATGCGGTATGTATCTTCATTTCCCTGTCTATCGTCTTGCGGTCCTTGTCCGTCGTTTTATCGGTAATGAAGATTAGCTTGCATGCTGCTACTCGATGGTTTCTTATATCCACAGCTCGAAACACACTGGATCGGGCGCGGTCGTTGAACAAAGGGACGGATAACATTGGAGATGTTACCTCGAGAAACCACCCCCGCCGATTTCTTGGACGAGTTCAAAACCTGGATTACTGTGCAGTACAAGCCACGTAACAGACATACATACTCACCAGAAACTTTGGGATACTTCATGGTATTCGATTGTGTTCTCAGGATGTGGAGAACCCATATTGATGTGGTTGTGTCACCTCGTGACTTTCTTTGTGATTCGGACGCGACGTGACCATGGTCATGTGATCCCTGTCACATTTTGGCGTTCTGTCACGTCAGAAGGTAGGCTCTAGGTTTTGCCAGTGTCGCCTACTTCAGGCTGTTTCCCGGGTTACTAGGGACTACACTAACTGTTTTGCACTGGGTCGCGCAAGGTATTGTCCAGTTTAGTTGATTTTGCTTCAGTAAGTAACGTCTACACTCGCCTTCAACTTGCTTAGTGCGTGTTGATTTGTAGACATCACAGGTGTCTTTTATTCCGCTAAATTTTCCATCATTATCGAACAAGTCAAATGCTTCGGCTGACTGCAAGCTCCAAAACACTGGCTTGCAGGACAGCCACCATCCCGCTTGTCTGTGCGGGACGTCGGTTTTTTTGCTCCTATGTTACGATTGACAGGAAGAGCACTAGGTGCCACCTTGAAACTGACTATCCAGCGGACAGGAACACTACTACGACATGATGGCTGTCCTTACTCTTGCTGAGCCGCACTTACCTCGACAGCTGTGTCGCACACGGTGACCGGTAACATTTTATCAAAATATGTCGCTTGCTGTACGTTTGGAACACGAACTGCATCCCGATATCCACCGTAAACGTCTTTCCGCGATTCTCCAACATCATGAAACCAATGGTAGTGCGTGTTCTGGTCGGTATCCCAGTGTTTGTAAACACCGTGGGTAGCACTCAACGAGTTTAACTCATCTATGAAGGCATATCAAAAGTTGGACGAACTCCATTTACCGTTCCGCGAAAAGAGGAAGCTTAGAAGTCGCTTATTTTCGCGAATATTTCCGCTGACAGGTGGGGAAACGTATAAAAAGGCATTGGAACTGAAGGATGGGTCCACTCCTGTTCAATATGTTTGGTTTCCTTGCTGCCTTTGCCCTCGCTGCTGTGGTTACTGTGAACTGTGCGTGGTCTCTGCTACTATTACCCTCACGCTTGTTTCTCAGTCTCGTGTGTAGCCCAGGCCGCCTTTCCCGCCAACTGTGATCGGAATGTGACTGTGAACGCGGGCGATACCTGCGACGGCATATCTGCCAAGCAAAACGTCTCCACGCAAGTGCCGACTGCTTGACTCCAGCACTCATCGCCCACCCTTTTGCAGCTTCCAACTCGCAACTGTCAATCAGGGTATCATTGATGAGGGCTGTACCAACCTGAATGTTGGCGAGGTAGGTTACGCTTCACGATGCCCTGTATGTCTAGACTTGCGTCATTTACAGGTCATCTGTCTTGGTATCACTGGACGAGATTGTAAAACCGTCCACGTCGTGCAGCCCGGCGACGACTGCGATCAGATTGAGAAAATGCACGGAATTTCTTCCAACACCCTCCTTACGAACAACCCTATCGTGGGCCAGGACTGTAGCGCTCTTTATGCTGGCGAGGTCTGCCATTTGTTTGCATTTATGATGAAGTGGTTACTGATCGACTCACAGGTGCTATGTGTCTCTAGCACAATCTATGTCAACACGACTTATGGTACTACAGCCTGAGGAGTGCTCGTACGCACTGCGGAATAAAGGGAATCGGAAGTAGGGCTCTGGGATATAAATGACAATGTATTGCAATTCGCTTTGGTACTGACTGATCAAGGGAAATGAGCCTCGTGTGATGCTGGCAGGTGCTGTTTCTTTCCTCACTTGATCCACTTGAATGCATTGAGAGACCGTTCCGGTCTATTTTATTCCTCCACGGCCCTTCATACCCGCGGGCACTTTACCCATCGGGCACTTTACCCATACCTCGAGGCTATGAAGAGGATTCTGCAGTGCACGTATTACGACCGAGTTGGGGAAACCGCCCGTCGATCGACCGAACGGACTTCAATACACAGCCCAGGTAGAGAGACGGCTTGATGGAGACAGCAATGGGCTGGCAAGCAATCGATCTTGGAAAGAAGTTTACATTTCAGTGATGGGAAGGTGTGATATCCTTGTACTGAGAATCCTAGGACGATAAATGGGTACCTTGATCAATTCGTGTTGGGGCTTGGGGATGCACTGATCAAAGATTCGACATACATTCACCATATCGTGAAGAATAATGCGAGAGGTGTTGCTATTCGGAAAAAGTAGTGCTTCCTACGATGTTATTTGGACTGATGGCGGGGAGAACCTGGGGCAAGATTAGCGATCAGACTCGGTCTTACACAGCGCCGGAATGTTCGCTCCGTTGGCCAAATCAAACTTTCATCACACCGTGCCGACTGAGTTGACAGAGTCGTGATTCTGAACCTCGAATCTCGATCAACACAACAACGCCACCACACGGCAGTATGTACACCATAGTGGACAAAGCGCGGAGAAGCCTGGGTGTCGACCAATCAAGTGTCCGTCGGACGATTCGAGATACAACCAAAACTCACAGGATGGTCACTCTTGCCCGTACAGAGTCGCGTTCTTGCCAGTGGTTATCATGTTGCACACGGTAATACCTTTCTAAAAACGCCCTCAAAGGTCTCGATGATTATCGCGAATCACCGCTTGTCCTCCGCGGCCCCATCGTTTATGCAACCTGTGGAGTGTGCGCTTAAATCAACTACCAATGAACGCTGTGAGCAGCAAATTTATACAACCAGAAGCCCGGTCGAATATTAAAAGATTCACCCCGTGGCCATCGCTTTTGCAGCTGCGTAAGATAGAAATATTTACTCCCTGAATTATTTGCTCAGTGATAACCTTGCAGAAAGGTATAAAGAGCGTCACATTTCAGAGGGGAACGGCATTCGAAACCGTCTCTGAATCGTTCCATCCTCGCCCACGTTCTAGTCCAATGTTTGGTCTCTTCGTCACGCTTGCCATCGCTGCCACTGCCCTTGTGAAGTGTGCGTAGTTGTTACCAATGTTTTCCTTGTCCTTGTTTTCAGTCCTGTGAATAGCTCAGCCCCTCCTCCCTCCAAACTGCGATCGCACTGCAACCGTCGCTCAAGGTGATACTTGTAATGGTATATCTGCCAAGTACAACGTCTCCACGTAAGTCCCGATTGCATGCAATTGAGACTCACCATCTATCCTCCCGCAGCTACCAGCTCGCAACTGTCAATCAAGGTGTCATAAACGCAGACTGTACCAATCTGTTTGTTGGCGAGGTGGGCTACGCTTCACGATGCCAGCTATGCTAAGACTGACCCTGCGTCGTATTACAACACAGGTCCTTTGCCTTGGTATCACTGGACAAGATTGCAACACCACCTACGTCGTGCAGTCCGGAAATAATTGTGACCAGATTGCGACCAACTACAACATTTCTTCGAGCACTCTCCTTGCGAACAACCCTAACGTGAATCAAGACTGTACCAACCTTTACGTTGACGAGGTCCGACTTTTATTTGTGGTGACGGTAAAAGAGGTACTGATCGACCCACAGGTGCTATGTGTCTCTAGCACAATCTATGTCAACACGACTCAGTCCGCAGCCTAAGTGGTACTCATGCGCACTGGGGGACAAGGGGAATCGGAAATAGGGCACCAGCATATAAATGACAATGTATTGCAGTTCGATTTGGTACTGATTGATCAAGCCCATGTAAAGTCAGCATTCATTCCCAGAGACGACAACCTTTTCCTACCCAATCAACCTTGCCACGTTGAAAGACAATAAGATGACCAGCCAGTCTATCACCGTTTGTTTGATGCGTTCATAACGGTGAAACAATGCCTACCCTCATGCCTTTGGTCGTCCCGCACTCTCCGATGCAGCCAAGAGGTTCGCAACAACGGCACTACTCTCCTGCATCCGTTTAAACTCCTCGTACAACTGCTGCACGCCGCGGGTCGTATCAGCAATGAGCTGTTGCTCGGTTGGCAGACCTGTGTTGCGTGCGTCGGGCGCTGGCAGCGGGTAGGCACCAACGCCGGATTGTCTGAGGAGGTCAGCGAGGGTACGCAAGGCGTGGTCAAGGGCCGTCAAGTCCGCTGTCCAAGTACGACACTGAGCAATGACAGACGTCGAGAGCGATGCTGTACTGACCCTGTGTCTGTGTTGGACTGACGCCTGTCTGATAGGCGTTTTGACTGTACATGTATTCAATGCTGGTGCGTCAGGTGAGCAACATGGGGCGTACATGCCATTCAGCGCGTTGCGTGCAAGAGCGTTCACGCGCGCGACCTGTTCCATGGCAACTTGGGTGTGCTGTCTGAACAGCTCGGGTGAATTTGGGTCGACGAGGGTCGACGTCGTGGAGGTCGTCTCCTGGGAGAGACTCGGGAACGACGACGCG
>JBBPTN010000147.1:0-41593 GCA_038094075.1 Xerocomus spinulosus | reverse complement strand
ACACCCTCACCCACTTTTTGAGTGATGGAATGGATGTAAAGATTGTCACTGCCATTCTCAACATCATTCTTGTACCTAAGGAGGCAAAGACTTGGATCGAAAAGGCCAAGGTCTTCCATACTCAACTTGCCCGCATCGATAACCTAGGAAAGGGAAGATCTTCCACTGCTTTTTTCCCTTCTTCCTCCTCTACTACCTCTGATCCCAATGCCATGGATGTGGATGCTATCAAGGTGTCCAAAATGACTCCCATCAAGAAGGCCAAGTGTATCAAGAAAGGACTATGCTTTCATTGCCGCAAACCTGGTCACAATGCCCTTCAGTGTAAGGCATTCTCTTTCAACAAACCTTGCCCTCAGAATGTCCAAGCCATGGACGCTACCCCTCCTGCTATGACCCCTCCCTCTATGATTCCCCCTGCCATGCCCAAATCATCCACACTTGATGCCTATATTAATCAACTCTGCTCAACTGGGAAGAAGGAAGATGAGATCCTCCAAACTCTTAAGCTCTGTTTCGAGAATTTGGATGAAGAAAACATTGCCACAGTGGACGCTTTGGATTTTTAGAAAGGGAAGATGTCTCGACATCCTCTTCCCATCATGTACTTGTAGGACTACCCAATGAACGAACTTTGTGCCTCCCAGTTCACCTACAAAACAAATCCCAAAGCATCGATGCCATTGCTCTTGTGGACAGTGAAGCAATAGGAAATTTCATAGATTCAAAGCTTGTCCCTCGCCTTCATACTTCCATTCGCCGTCTTCCTCACCCCATTACTGTGTACAATGTGGATGGAACCCTAAATCACAAAGGGGCCATCAAATTCACCATCTCTGCCAAAGCTATATTTCCCTCCTTTGCTAATAATGTCCAGCTCATGGTCACCTCTTTGGGCAAATGCCAGGTCATCTTTGGAATGCCCTGGTTAAAGAAATGGAACCCTGCTATCGATTGGACAAACAAGACCATCACCATCGCTCATCCCCCCACTTTGAATATCTGTTGTATCACTCTCTCTACTCAGCTTGCACAGCAAGAAGCGCCTAAAGAACAAGAAGTTCCTGAGTGGTGCCAGGACTATGCTGATGTCTTCTCTGAGAAAACATTTGAAGCCTTACCTCCTCACCACCCCTACGACCATGTCATTGAACTCAGGCCGTCTTTTGTCCCCAAGATTGCCAAGGTCTACCCTCTCAATCCTGCTGAGAAACAGGCCTGCAAAGACTTCATTGATGAGAACCTTAAGACTGGTCGCATTGTTCCATCCAAATCCCCCCAAGCCTCACCCTTCTTTTTCATCCCAAAGAAAGATGGTACCCTTCATTCTTGCCAAGACTACAGATATCTCAACTCCCACACCATTCGCAATGCCTACCCTCTCCCCCTCATCTCTGATCTTATCGATGATATGAAGGACTCCATGCTATTCACCAAGCTTGATATTCGGTGGGGCTATAATAACATTTGCATTCGGGAAGAAGACCAATGGAAAGCAGTGTTTATCTCCCCCCTTATGTTTTTTGGCTTTAACAATGCCCCCCGACATTCCAAAGCTTTATAAATCACATTTTCGCCAACATCATTGCAGAAGGCTGGCTAAAGATCTATATGGACGACATTGGCATCCACACCAACGGGGACCTCACTCTGCACCATGAGCACACCCTTCACGTCTTCCAACGCCTTAGGGAACATGGACTATCACTTAAGATCAGCAAATGTTCGTTTGACACCCCCAAGATGGAATACCTTGGCATGATCATCGGACAAGGAGTTGTTGAGATGGATCCTGTCAAACTCAAGGCAATTGCTGAATGGAAACCACCGACCTCTGTGAAAGGCATTCGCAGCTTCTTAGATTTTGCCAACTTCTACCACAAGTTTATCCCCAATTTCTCCAATGTCATTGCCCCTCTTGTCCTCCTCACACACAAGGATGAACCTTGGGCTTGAACCCCTCTCCAAGAGCGAGCTTTCTCCTCTCTCAAGTCTTCATTTTCCTCTGTTCCCGTCCTCTCGCTCCCTGACCTCTCTAAGCCATTCTCCCTCATGACCAATGCCTCTCTCCTTGCTGCTGGTGCAGTACTTCTCCAACCTGATGTCAATGGTGACCTCCACCCTTGCACTTATTTCTCCAAGACCTTTAGTCCTGCAGAGCGAAACTATGATATCTATGATCAAGAACTTCTAGCTGTCATCCTCGCTTTAGAGGAATGGTGTCACTACCTCCTTGGAACAGCTCATCCAATCACTGTTTTCACTGACCACAAGAATCTTTCTTATCTGAAAGACCCCAGGAAGTTATCTTGTTGTCAAGCTCGCTGGTCGCTCTTCATGCAGGACTTTGATATCCTCTAGAAGGTCACCCCAGGCACTTAGATAGGCCCTGCTGACGCTCTCTCATGCAAGGACTCCATCGATACCTCTCAGGACAACTTCACACCCATCCTCTTAGACCCAGCCATCATCTCTGCCCTAGATTCCTCCCTCATGCACCATATCCAGTCATCCTCCATGTCAGACCCTTTAGTCCTACGAGCTCTTGCTGCTTTACAGGATAATTCTCCCCTCTTCCCTTGATCCACCCTTGCAGACTGGTCCTTCAAAGATGACAAGCTATACTTCCAAGGTCGACTTTATGTCCCTCCGGAACAACGATCCTCTCTGCTCCACTCTCTGCACTTGTCACCTACCACTGGTCATGCTGGTCAATTTCACACCAAAGCCCTGGTAGAAAGGGACTTCTGGTGGCCTGGCCTAGCCACCTTTGTATGCAATTTTGTTGCTGGTTGTGCTATCTGCCAGCAATCAAAGGTTAACACCCATCCTGTTGTTCCTCCTGTCACTCCCATCCCCTCCTCTTCGTCTCTTCCTTTCAAACAGCTCTCTGTAGATCTTATCACTGACCTCCTGCTCTCCTCTGGATTTGACTCAATCATGGTTGTGGTAGACCATGGTCTTACTAAGGGGGTAATCCTCCTTCCTTGCAACAAAACCATCGATGCTGCTGGAGTTGCAAAACTCTTCTTTGACAATGTGTTCAAACGGTTTGGTCTCCATGATTCCATCATATCTGACAGAGGCCCTCAGTTTGCATCTGCATTCGCCCAGGAGCTAGCAAGACTCCTCCAATATGATGTTCACCCCTCCACAGCCTATTACCCCCAAACTGATGGCCAAACCGAAAGAGCCAATCAGGAACTTGAGACTTATCTGTGCATCTTCTGCTCCAATAATCCCCACGCTTGGGTGGACTTCCTCACTACCACCAAGTTTCATCATAACTCTGTCCCCCATAGCTCCACCAAGGTATCTCCATTCTCACTCCTCCTTGGTTACGAACCCAGAGCATACCCTGCCCTTGGAAAGACCTTCCTTCCTGCCCTCTCTGATCAATTAGACACCCTTGCCAAAGCTAGACAAGAAGCCCTAGCTGCTCACGACCTAGCCAGAGCAGCGATAACTCGTCACTCCACTTGTTCCTTTTCACCTTGGAAGGTCGGAGATAAGGTTTGGCTTGAAGCTACCAATCTCCACATACCTTACCCTTCTAGGAAGTTAGAACCCAAACAACATGGTCCCTTTGAGATCTCTCAGGTCCTATCTCCACTGTCATACCGCCTGAAACTCCCGCCCACATGGAAGATTCATGATGTTTTCCACACCTCTCTTCTATCGCCATTCAAACAAACTGATGCACATGGTCCCTCCTTCTCTAAACCCCCTCCTGATGTAATTGATGATGATGAAGAATGCGAAGTAGAAGCTATTCTGGCACATCGGGGATCCCCTGGCTGATACAAGTACCTAACCGCATGAAAGGGCTATGCATTGTCTGAAAATACATGGGAATCTGAAGTTAATCTCTGCCATGCCAAGTCCATCCTCTTCGCCTATAAGAAACTCCATCAAATGCAATGATGGGCATCGATTTCGAGACGCTGTGATCTCTTTGTGAGGCTCCTCCTCCAAGTCTTTCCCTCTGTTGCATGCCCCCAGAACATTCCCCTTACTTTTCTCTATCTACCAATGAAAAGCTCTTCCTGTTTTATGGTCCCTGGTCTCTCTGTCGCAACCCCCTCTTCCTCAAACATTGCTGTGTACATTACCTTAGTTCTTGCCGCCACTGGAAGTATTCTTCTGGTCTCTGCTACCACTGCTTTTGCCTATAATTGCTACCAACTCCACAGACTTGCCCAACTTGACCTTGTCATTACTCCTATCTCTATCCCAGAACCATTCCTACCTCCTGTATCTCCCTCCTCCTCCTTCGCTTTGTTGAGAGGGCGTCTCGTCACAGGGTATGAATGACGATGCAAAGAGCAATGAGTGATGAGCCCATTTACTGTACATGCTCATCTGCTAGGAAAGGTTACTGAGTCACTAGACATGTAAATATACTCACCAAGGGTAGTAGTGCTGGAGTGGCTTAGGAATGATGGTGGAAGAGGGAAGAGAAAGGTTCTATTGAGCAGTGCTACAACAGATGCTTTATATACTATATGCCAGCTACCAAATACAGAGTATTTAGGGCCGGCATGAGAGTGCTGCACCTATAGCATGAGTAATGCTTAAGGGCAAGCGTGTGAAGCACAACGCGCTATCTCCACTAGGGTGGAATAGGTTCCCACAGTATGTGCACAAGTGTCTTAGGTGTGAGAACACTTTCCCATAGGAGTTTCCAGGACACAGTTACTGCTTAGAGTGTGTATCCTTCAACATGCTTCACCAGGACCCTTAGACACTCCTCCTTCTTCGCCCAAACCTTCTTCCACCACTCTCCCAATATGAGCTCATCTTCGTCGTCCCCCGATTCTCCTGCCTTCTCTATTCGCACCTATCGACCTCTTCTTGCAGGTCAAAAAGTATTTTCCCAATTTTTACCCTTAACTCATGGGTTAGCATTGTACTCCGCAATTCTTGAATGACCCCCTACCCTCCTTGCCATCGAAGAGCAGGCTCTCTTCATAGAGGACCACTTATCCCAAGAACTGGTACACCTTTATTTAGACGTTCAGTCCATTCAAATTCTTCAATCTGCCCTTACCATTTCTTCTGATGCTGTTTGAGACTCTTCTAACAATCTGTCCATCGACCTTCCTGCTCTCAGTTTTAAAACTAGTCTCCTTCCTCAGCGAATTCTTCATGCCCTTCATCTTCATGATTTTCAAGTGTTTGTCTCTACCATCCCTGGCCCAGTAATCTCTCCTACCTTTCTTCATATTTTCAAATCTATGTCTCCCTCTGAAAAAGAACGCTACCTTGAACAGATAGACTCTCTCCCTTATCGCTCTCCCCCTCCTTTACCAGTTTGTCTTACTAGTACCTGGATCCCCACTTCTCCTCCTTCTCCTTCTTCCGCTTTATCTCTTGCAGAACGAATTTCCTCTTCCCCCCTCCCAGATCTAGAACATTCACCATCCTTTGACTTCCCCATGGTCACTCAGGATAATTCTGGCCGCATCAATCAGGAGGCCTTAGCTTGAAACCACTCCTTCTACATCCCTGGCTCTGGAGGCAACATCATTTTCTCTTCCCCTACACAAGTCATCCCTTCTGTCTATAATCGCACTCCAGCTTGCCCTTTCACTCGGTGCTTTCATTGCCATCAATTAGGGCATTATCGTGAGGATTGCGTCGAATATACCTGCCCACACTGTCAACGTTCCGCCCCTGGTCATACTCAGAAATGCTGCCTCACCATCCAATGTGCTGAGTGTGACAACTGGGGACATTTGGCTTACTTCTGCCCTCAACAGATTTGCAAGAGTTGTGATAAGTTTGGACACCATGCTGACAGTTGCCCAGGTAAACATCATTCCATCCCTCAAGCTAACCCTGACCATGAGGAAGAGGAGGTTTGAGTTTCATAGGCCTGGGGCCATGATCTATGATGGGGGTAATGTTACAATTTCCTACCTCTTTCATGACGTTCTACTCTTTTCCTATGAGATTCCCCATGTTTCTGGACTCCTGCTCATATCTTATTGATATCGCCATGTTCTGCTTTTCCTAGGACCCTATTTCTCTTGTTTTGTTTGCAATTAGTTTCTACTTCGGACAGCCACTTCATAAGTACCTTCTCTTTATAGGTGCTTAGTTACACATTTTTTTTCACATTCCATACTATTCCATGCTGTGCATTCCATAGTATAAATACCCTGCTGCCATGTACTGTATTTCCTCATACTTGATCTGTGCAATTACATGCATCTCTTGTGTCTCCTGTGTCCTCTGTGCTCTCTAAGTCTTTACCTTGTCTCTGTCCTTGTCTTATGAGCTCGCCTCAGAATCTGTGTCTCTATCGCTCTGCCCTTGACTTGGTCTCCTAGCTCAATGGATTCTGTTGACCTCTTCATGAGTGTCTGACTGTTGAGAGGTTGTTGAACAACACAAGTGTGTGTTTAGCATAACAGGTGTGACGAGCTTGACGGATGGGGAGGGAGGGACAAGCATGCAGGTAGGGGTGAGGATAAGAAAAGATGGTGCTTAGTCATGCTCGTCCGAAGACTTTGTACTTTGGCTGTGCTTGTGCCTCGCATCACCTAAGTCTGACAATCTTTGTACATTACTCTGACAAGGCACTATGGAAAGAGTGGCTATGTGTACATGTGTGTGAGAGAAGGAAGTAGACTACAGAGGTGGAAGTGTGTGGGTGAAAGTGCTTGCGCTTTCTGGCCCAGAGTGGAGAGTCGACTGCCTGTCCTGAGCTGTGGTTCCTGGGCGTTAGGAGTTGTGACGACACAATGGCAGCAAGAGCAGACTCCTCCAGATGCTAGGAGGAAGAGAGAAGGGGCAGGATTAGTTGCACACTGGGGGTAAGGTGTATTGCAGGAAGTTGGATCGAATGTTGGGTCTGGCTTGGATGTATGGCACCATGATTTGCACATGCTTGCATAGGTAAATCAGAAAGGCATTACTGGCCTAGCGGCCCTTGACCTTGATGACGTCAAAAGGGATATTGCATAATAAATATTCCAGGGTGGCACCTATGCATATGCTGTGGCCTTGCATGGTAGGTGTGCCCCCTGCTGCATGTGAGGCTGAGTCAATGGTTGCAAGGAATTTTTTGCACATGAGGGGAATGTGGCCTTTTTTCCCATGGTATGCGAAAAGGTGGGAGGAAAGGGGGGGGTCGTTGACTAAGATATGATTGCGCAGAGTGGCTTGTGGGTTAGCAGAGCCATCCTGGGCTGCCCAACTCACATCTTCTTCTGTGGGTGCACATTTGGTACAAGGGATGTGGAAATTCATGACTTTGAGGTTGTTGCAGTTGTGCTGAGTACTCACATGCGAGCGTGTGATGTGCACCACTGGGTCAAAAACTTGGATGGACAGCACTGTGAATTCTCCAGTTTGCGCCATCATAAAGAAGGTTGCGGTGAGGCAGGTGAATGTGGCTGCATGAAGGGGTTGGGACAAGGTGAGATGGTCATGAATGCGGGTGATATCTGCAATGGTGAGTGGTTCTTGGATTGGGTGCTTTGTGGAGGGTGGTGCGAGTGCTCTGGCTGCTTTGAGCAGTGCTTCTCTTTCACTGCCATTGATGTGCCAGGGGAGACCATGAACAGTGTGCCATGTGTGGACAGCACTTAGGTAGTTCGAGATTGCAGTACCCGAGTATGTGCCCACTAGTGTGGCAATGAAAGCTGAGATTAGTTCAGGAGAGGCTGGAGTGCAGGCATCTTCAGGTATGTCCTTGGCATCGCAGAAAGAGTGGAAAGCAAGAAGCCCAGATCCATATGTCTCTTTGATTGAAGGCATCCAAGCGTGCAAGATTACTTTGTAGAGTCATCAAGAGTCATCCACAGTAAAGGGGTGTGGTAGGGTCCATGTGGAGGTGGGTTGCCAAGTGAGTAGGCACTCTTTTGCTGGGCATGGTGGTCTAAGTTCAGTTGAGGAATGGGGGTCATGCATGGAGGTTGTTGCTGTGGGAGATGCTTGTGCGAGGGCAGTGTGCAACAGGATGGGCTGTGGGTTTGGGAAGTTAGGAGAGTGTTTGACTGTTGTGGTCACTGAGGAATTGGTGCAAGTCAAGGGGGATTGGGATGTGGGGGAGGAGTAAATGTAGGGGGGGATATATGCTGCACAAGATGGGGTCGGCTGGGTTGTCATTGGTGTGGATGTAATGTGCATGGAGGGTGCAATCAGTGTCTGCCAGTGTGGTGTGAATTTATTTGAATATTTCATTGATGGCACGGTTTCTGCTGCGGCCATGGTTCCATCCATCAATGACAATCTTGTTGTCGCCAGTGATTTTGAGGTGTCTGCTGGTGGGATCTACATGGAGAATATGGAGTAAGGTGAGCTCAAGGGCAATACCTTCTGCCCAGGCAATGTCCCTTCCAGAGGGGTTGAGATGCCAGGTGTGCCAGTGCCCATTGATGGTGATACCAATTCTGAAGGAGGTGCTGGTGTCGGCGTACACATTGAAGTTTGTGATTGGGGATGGGGAAGGGAAGGGAAGAGGTGGTGGTGGGTATCGAAGGGTAGCAAGCCACCATGCTATATCCTCCTGGGTGCCGTGTGGTGGGGTTTGTGGCAGGTGGGGCATGTCGCCGAAAATGGCTAGCATGGCTTCTAGATTGACTAGGTAAGGTCGGCCCTGGGGAATGACAAGTGCCGCATACTAGAGTTTGCTGACCAGACTCTGAATGTCCTTGAGGGGGTGTGTTCAGCGCATGTTCCAGTTCAGAATTGCACTGATGTATTTGTTACATTTGATCTCAGTGAGGCAGACAGTTTGCTACTCAAGATCCCAGATAAACCTGATGAAGATGGGGGATGTGGAGAATGGGATATCCTTGGATGGTTCCCAAGGGATTCCAAGTGTGGATGTGATGCAATCGATGTCATCTATATTATAACAGAATGTGGTGTCACAGTCTGGACACAGGGATTGTGATGAGAGGTTGAGGAGTCAGCAGGTGTGGTCATTGTCAAACTCCTCAAGTTGGCCGTTGGGCCAGGTGTTACCACTGAACCATGTGCATCTGCCCTTGGTGATTAGGTTGCCGTGGTCTCTGATGGATTTCGCTACATTGCGACAGTGTTCATTGTACTCTCTGAGGTGTATCTTTGGGATGTGGATGAAGAGGTGGTCATCTACCCAACAGAGTATGGGACTGATCCCAGCTGCTCGCATGATGTCAGCTCCAGCTGCACCAATGCTGCCATATATTCTGCCTGATGGTCCGAAACGAAAACACAACAATGTGTTAATTGCAAATAGGGAGTCTGACAGTTGTACGACTAAGGCATGCCACTGCGATGGGTGTAGGGGGATGGTTCAGTAAGCCTCTGCTATGTTGTGCACTGCCCCTTGTGAGCCTGGTGGTAGGGAAGTCAATAAGATGGAGGTAATGTGAAATGTACTGTAAGGTGATGGGAAGTCATTAGGGTCTACCAAGGAGTTTACTGATGGTACTGGGTCAGGGAAGTGTGGGAAGGAAAGGTTTTGGATGAGATGATATTTGCCCAGTTTGCCCAGTTTAGGTATGAGGGAGAGCGGGGCAGTCTGGAAATGGCCTAACACGCTCTCAATTACATCAGCTGTAAAGGGTCCGATGTATCTGTCTTTGTAAAACTCCTTTTGCACAATTTCATTGAAGATATCCATGTGTAATGAGATGGATGGGTGGTTGGGTGGTGAAAAAGTATAAGAGAGTGGTGGTAGGTGGGCGTCAAAGCCAAAATAGAGTCCATTTGATATGTACAGGTATCAGTCGAGGAGGTTGGCAAATAGCAAGTGCACGATCCAGTGCTCAGGTTTATATGGAGTTGTGGGGTGGGCAGATCTGTGTGCAGGGGCACTTCTGAGTGCCATGGTTATTCTTCCCACATCCTGAGCAGCCATGTTTTGCGGACTTGTGGGAGCAGGTGCAACCATTGGGCTGCTGCCAGTCACTACAGAGAGTGACACCATTGGGGTCGACAAGGTGTCCTTCAGTTGATCATTGAGCGTGGGCTGGTGATCCATCCCAAAGCTTGGGATTGTTACATTCAAAAATGTGGTGGGGGTGGCGCCTGAGGCAGACTGGGCAAACTGACCTGGTGTCACTGGCATTGCTCATGGAGCATCTGCATTTGTGTGGGGGGAAGTGGGTGTAAGGGGGAGGGGTTGGGGGTTGCACCTTGGAAGAACATGATGTGGGGGAGGGAGAGCGAGACATCTGGCATCATTCAGAGTAATTCTCATGCTGCTGCACATACAGGTGCAATACTTGCCATGTGCTCACTGCAGACGAGGATCGAGGGTCAACTAGTAAGTCAACCTGTGAAGAGGTCATTGGTTATAGGAGCAGTGGGAGAAAGTGGGAGCAAAAAAAAGAAAGTGGTGGGAGTGGTGGGAGATATGATGTGCATGGTGGGAGGTGGAAGTGGTGGGAGGGTGGCATTGCAGAAGGTGCAGATGTCGAAAGGAAAGTTTGTCCATCAGTATGGGAAAAAAAATGAAAGGACGGGAATGGTGCTGACCTTGTGGGCAATCTGGGCTTGGATTCTGAGTTGTAGTTGAGAGCTATTTGGTTCATGAGGGCATCATTGATGAGTGTGATGTTGAAGGCAGCTCCTGGTTCATTTCTCAGGCAGTCGTGCCACTGGTGGCAGACACACGATGTGTAAGTGAGGGTGATCTTATCTCCATGCATGATGTCACAGACAGGGTGGTTTTCCAGGCTCCAGAAGAACTCTGCTAGGGTGTTAACATGTTTGTCTGGCCATTTGGCAAGCTTTATGTGGTGGAGGAAGCTGTTGCACACCTGCAGGAATTCAAGGAAGGACAGGTCATGGTCCGCCTGTGCATTCCTTGAAGCTTTCACAGAAGTGACTGGGTGAAGAGTGAGCACTTTGTTGGAATGGGTAATTCCAAGTATGTCATCAGCATGGGAACATTGGGTCTTGAGAGCTTCTTCACACCCTTCTGGGGTGAAATACCATAGTTCCACATACTCAAAGTTGGCAGTCTTCTGCAGGGCATACTGGGATGGTCTGAACTTGATGATGCTGGGTGTTGGACATGCTGCATTGAAGTCATCGATTCTTTTCTTCTTCTTTTCTGGTTCAGCTATGGGAAGGGCTGGCCCAAGGGGAGGCTGCTGGCCGTCCTCATTGTTTCCTGCTGCTGCATTTCTGGCAGCTGTGCCTGCTAGTGGGGGGTCCCTTGGTACCGGTCCATTCTCCTTGCGCTGTCTGGGGTTGGCTCACTGCCAGATGTCGTGGAGGGCTTGGGTTGCCTGCTCATCTGTCATGCCGCCTTGGATCATGGCTTTGTGCATGGCATGGAAGGGCTCTGCATTGAAAGCAGGAATGGCTGGATCTGCCATGGAAAAGAGGCTGATGGGTTGAGAGAAAGGAATGCATGGGTTGTAAGGAGCAGATGTGACGAGCTTGACGGATGGGGAGGGAGGGACAAGCATGCAGGTGGGGGTGAGAAAGAGAAAAGATGGTGCTTAGTCATGCTCATCCAAAGACTTTGTACTTTGGCTGTGCTCATGCCTCGCAGCACCTAAGTATGACAACAAATGGAGCAAGGGTGTCCAAAAAAAATTAAGTTTGTGATATGCTAGATACATTCATGGAGATTGCTAAGACATGGTGGTATGCATGGGTTTGCATGAGTATGGGTGTGCAGATCATGGGTCTCAAATAAGGCAATCTATATACAGACCTACAGGTACCCATATCCATGCAGAGCTCTAGCTAGATGTTGACAGTCTCCCAGATTTGATGAGCATCAACTCTGGTGAGACATTTGGCCTGACCACATTGGACCATGCCATATTGCTTGGCAGGCTTATTACTATCAAAGAAGAGATGACTGACATCACCAATGGTGCTGTAGCACATGGAGTATTGAGTTCAAGGATGACTCCACCTCAGACCTTGCACTGCAGGCAAGTCAGCCACTCTTTGAAGAACTCAAGATCAACCTTCAACTCCTCAATCAGCCTGCCACCAGTTTGGTGAATATGACAACTGTCAAAAAGCACAAGCTCAATTTCATCTCACTCATCAACAACAGCACCATCACCAACCACACTTCATCAGACATCACACCAGATGCTGCCCTGATCAAGAATGTGAGCACTCAAGCAGATGCTACCAGTGGTATACATCACACTAGGCCAGAAACAAGCAGCATGCAATCCAATTGACTTAACCATTATTTCAAGAGAACACATTCTTTGATCATACTCATGCCTAACACCAATCCATCACTGGTTGCTGGTCACCTGGACCACACAGCCACAAACACCACACCATCCATGCCCACCACTGTCACATTGTTTGACCATCACTGTCATGCTCTCTTCTATTACTGCACTTTCATGTTAATGGCCTTACCCATTCACAACACTTGTTCTCACCACTGGTGTTGATGTGTGCTCTCTCATTATTAAGGACTCAGCTGAATTTTTCTTGTTTATGAACATGTGAGTCAAGTTCAAATGGGTGTTATTTGAGATGACACCTCCGCAATTGGTAGACATGATCACTAACTATAACTAGTGCCTCATTGCCAAATGTGGCAGTATGTCTGTTCTCAAGCACCCACTCGCACTCCTGCAGCAGCTTGGTGAGCTTGAGCCCAAGGTAATGAACAGGATTATGAAGGGTGACTACAAGTGTGAGTTGTACATAGTACTACAACTTGAAGTCTCACATTCTACTCACTCACCACCCTTGTATGTAGCAAAATGCAACTTGGAAGGCTTCTGGAAGAAGCACTGCAATGCTGTTGTGCTCATCAACTCTGAAGTCAAGCCTGGGACCTTCAAGAAGATGAGTGGTGCTGTGCTGGTGATTCTCTACACTTCAGCTCACACAATAGCAGGTGCAGAAGGCCCAGATGCACTCTCACTATCATACAACCATGTACCCTGGGGCAGAGGGCTCCTCTCTAAACCACAAGAGAGGGTATTGCTATGATGGCATCAAGCAGGTCTCTAAAGTCAACAAGGTCCTGCCATGGCCCCAGCTACAAGGTGTATTCACTCAGGAAAGTTCTTCCTCCCACAGGCATTCTATATCACACTACAGGAAATCTATGAGTAGTACTGTAGTGCTTCAACCAACCAGCATGAGTCTACAGATTCCCCTACTGCAACCATGGAGGTGATTGCATTTGTTAAGTTGCTCACATCCCACATCTGCATGTTTGATGACAGATCAATTGAATTCTGCCTTCTGGCTGACTATGACCTCAATGCAACAACACTAGTAGGACATGTTATTGACCTCAAGGACAGCAGTGGCATGTTGCTTACCACCAAGGCAGTGTGCAGTGACCAACTTGGATCTGGTTCAATCTCTTGCTCTCATTGCTGCACACCTGTCTTGCCAACCTTTGCTTTGTTGTCCTTACCCTAAGTCTGTCTGTCACCATTCATCCAATTTGTCCCATTCCTCCTCCCTTCCCCCTTTCTTTAATCTTTTATTCATGTATCTATTAAGTACATATGCTACTTACTGATTGTAATGCATTTGTGTGTTTACCTGTGTTCAATCTATCTGCTGCTTGAGTTGATCCACCACACCTGAAATTGGTCTGAGAACAGTCCCAAAGCTTTCTTGAATGGGTCCTGTGCTTACTCCTGGCAAGACAGGTATACTTGGTCAGAATTGACATATAGCAAATTGAGTAGGACCCAGCACATGCAAAACGGTCCTCAGATGGTTGCCCACCCCTTAGTTTGGCACAGCTCCTGCACAGCTGTGGCACACAAGGGCCCCACCAGTGTAACATACCTTGGCAAAAAATCCATCCCTGGTCATGTGTCTTAGAGGTCAGGGGGCAGGGCAGTGTATGTCATGTGTGAGGCCCAATTAAAAATCAGTCATTAGGTCCCCAGACCATTCCATGGGAAACATGGGTATAACAAATCTCCCCTGTTTGTAGCCAAGGGTTTGTACCATGTTTGGCTCAGCCACATCTAAGTGAAATTCCCATAGAGCATTGTAGTGTGCTTTACACTCTACATTAAGGTTTGGCATTGGAATGGTTTTTGGAGTCACTATATAAGGGTTAATATCTGTAGTAAACCTTTTGTATCAATATCACTTCAGAGTTTAGTTCTCACAAGTCCATTAACACCTTGTTAATGTACTCCTTTCATACTTCTCCTGCTTTCATATTTATAATAATATTAAGAATCGGGTTGTAATTGATTTTTTCTATTGTTCATGTGCATTTGTAGAAAGATATTGAGTTATTTGACATTTGAAATGGATTTTGCCCTCAGGTACTATCATGGTTCAATGACAAGGGGTTCATGCCTAGTCAATTGCTTTAGGCTATAGCACCATTCAATGAGTTCCCATTTGGGAAATGTGAAACAGTTTTGTTCCATGACTTCAACAACTCAAGTGAGCTTCACTATTGCCCTTACCCTAATATTGCTCTTTGCCTTGTTTATGATCTCCAATCTCTCAGTGGTGTCACTATTTATGAATCTTCTGTGCCACCTTACTGTATATTGAGCACTTCACTGAGTTCTTCATCAAATATGGGGGTGAGGGTGTATGGTACATATGCTGGACCTCTTCCACCAGTTATGACCAGCATTTGCATTATTTGGGAGTAATTGGAACCAGAAATACAGAAAGCAGTTTTTTGAGTCCATTTAACCTGTGGTCACAGTTACAGTAAAAGGCTGCAGGTATCCTATTCCCCTAGTGGTTTGAATCTAATTACATCAGATCCAAGAGCCCTGGCTGCCCCTTTGCAGAGTTACATAACCCTGAAGAACTTGCATACACTGTAAGAGCAGATGCTAGTGCATCCTGGTAGGATTTAGTGTTAGGTGCTCTGGTGATTTGTTACTTCTGCCAGATACGAGTGTACTCTACTTGGCTACTAGGAGAATAGAGGCAGTTACTGCCATAAATAGAGTATGAATATTCAATTTAGACTACATATTATCTATATATATTTTAAATCCTTGTTTATTGTTCTTGGGAAGGTACATCTCATGGTAGATAGTACATGCTCAAATGTACAGAAATTGATCAAGAGTATGCCTAGGAGGATCCAGGAGATCATTAAGGCCAAAGGAGGAGACACTTCCTACTAGATACAAATATCCCTAATACCAGCAACAAAACTATTGCAATGATGTGAGTGAATTAAAATAGTCATATCTCCACCACCTCTAGGCCAAATCACACAATATAAGATGCTATAGATAGCCAAGAGGATCTACCCCATTTTGCCCCTCTACTGCTAAGCAAACTTCCCACACAATAGCATACTACATCACAAAAATTACAGAACTACCAAATATTACAACAGTTTTGTTGCTTAGTGTAGAGGAGAGGCAAAACATAAAATGCAAACACAAGTGAATGATGGCAGGGGTGGGGGTCATTTTGGCCCCCAAAATGTGGATAGGTGCAGCAGGCACATAGGTTCTTATAGTAGGATCCCAACTTTATCTTTGTCAGTCTCAAAAGAGTCATCAAAACTAACATCAAAAGAAGAATTAACTTTATTAGTATTATAGTCATTAAGAACAAAGTGAAGATGGCCCATTTTGTTCAAGGCAAACACTGCAGTGCTCCAGGCTCCAGTTCCACCAACAAAAGACATATTAATAGACCAGAGGGCATTATGTATAGACATGTGGGAGTTAGGGAGAGGGGTGAATATTTGAGAGGAGGCAGCTTCTGCAATGAATAAAGGGCATAGTGGATGAGGGAGAAGGTGGGAAGTGAGTTGCCATGCAAATGTGGGGATACTATCTGGCACAGCTTTAAATACATGGGTGTCCACAGGAGGCTGGGTGGGTCTAGGCATATTAGCCACAGAAGAGGAGGAGAGGTGCAGAGGCAAAGGCAATGGGGGTATAGGTATAGCAGAGGGAATCAAGCTTCTTTTGAAGGAGCTGTACTTGTTGGACAAGATCAAGCAAGGTGGGGGCAGAGCAAGGTGTGACTGTGCCAGCCAAAGATGGTGATTTGAAAGAAGATCCCAGTGGGAGAAAGAGGGTGGAGGGGGTGGAGGGGGATTAGGGTGGCCTTGCACAGTCTTGGCTTGAGCATGGAGATGAATAAGTATATTATTCTGATAAAGATGTGCCAGAAGCTTGGGAACCTTGCCTAATATATGTAAGTGTGATTTGAAGAAGTGGAAAAGATTCACCATCCAATGAACTGCCCTGAGGGCATGCTTCTTGTAGGTAATAGAGAGAGTGGGAATGGGGATGGATTCACCCTGTTTGGGGCCTTTGAACACCTTCCAGATCCAAGAAGGAGGGTGGGTAGCCATGTATTGAAGGACATGGGCTGGAGCAGCAAGGGGGATGAAACAGAATAGAAATGTCCCAGAGGGAAACGAGTGGTGCAGCCTCCTGATAGCAGAGAGAGGAGTGTGGCAGGGTTGAGATGTGTCACAATGGTTCTTAGATGGCTTGGGTGGTTGGGGAGGGGAGGTGCATAAGTGGGGGGGCCTGGATGGATGGGGAGAGAATTTTTCCATGGGGGGATGGTGGTGAGAGCAGTTCAAGAGGCATCTCATCTAGTGTATTTGATTACAGTTAGTACTTTTTATTAGTGTGAATCTCCTAGAAGGTGTTATAATTTCCTATCTTCATTGTGATGTTCTTCTCTTTTCTTGAAAAGTCCCATGCAGACATGCATTGGGATTCTCTGTTTACAATTTCTGTCATGTCCTATTACATCTTAGACCTCACTTTGCATTGTACAAAGTAGTTTAGCTTCTTCTCTATCCTTTGGACAGCATTCTCCACAAGTACTTTCTGTTATAGGTGCTTAGTCATGATTCCACTTCCTTCCATAGTGTTCCTTGCTACACAGTCACACTATATATACCTCACTGGCATGTAGACTACTTTCTCATGCTTGATCTATGCTTCCCTATGCATTCCTTGTATCCCCTTTGGATCTTATGTCTGTCTTCACCCTTGGAGTCCCTTCTGAGTCTAAAGTCCCAGTAACTCTTGTCCTAGATCTTGATCTCCTAGCTTTGCTGACTCTGTTGACCTCTTAGTGAGTGTCCAACTGTGAAGGGGTTGTTAGAATGACACAAGTGTGCATTCTGTGTAACAAAAGACCAAGTATCTCCCTTGTCCCACCTATCTAGGTGTAGGACTTCCCCAGCAACATTTCACACAAACCTTCATCCCAGCAAGGCTATCACCTCCCCTCAGACTCAGAAGAAGAGGATCCACAATCCTCTGCCCTAATACCATTGTCATCTACCCAAGCCCCAACCCCTTAACCTAGAAGAATCACTGGCCCTTCTGTTGCACCTAACCCTCAGCTCTACTGCCTCTCCAAGCTCCCCAGGCACTTTAGTCTCAGTCCCTTAATCCTATGTAACTCCCAGTCTCCCAGCCCTTGTCACCCCCCCAAGACAACCTTCACTACCACAAGCTCCAGTTTCTCCAATTCCCTTGCCCTTTACCTCATAGTCTCAGCTCGCCTCACCTATACAACTCAGTCCTTCACTCCCACCACCTGTTGTCATGTCTACTACCAAACCACAACTCAATGCAGTACTCCTAGTTGATTTTTCAGGTGAATCTAGCAATGCTATTTGCTGTATAAAATCCATGAAGGCCTACTTCACACTCAAAGTGTCCAAACTCACCCCCATTGAAAAGACCAAATGCATCAAGAATGGGTTGTGCTTCTGTTATTGCAAGCCTGGTCACAATGCACTTCAATGCAAGGCATTCGCCTCTGACAAACCATGCCCTTAGACTGTCCAAGCCATGGATTCCACACCTCTCTCTGTAGCCCCCTCCACCTCTAAGTCATCTGCACTTGATACATATGTCAATCAACTTTGCTCATTAGGAAAGAAGGAAGACAAAATCCTTCAAACCCTTAGGCTTTGTTTCAAAGTCTTAGATGATGAAAACATTGCTACATTGGACGCTTTGGATTTTTAACTAGGGAAGATGCTTCAATGTCTTCTTCCCCTCATGTACTTGTAGGATTACTCAATAAATGAACCTTGCATCTCCTAGTTCGCCTACAAAACAAGTCTCAAAGTGTTGACACTGTTGCTCTCATTAATCATGGAGTAATAGGGAACTTCATAGACTCTAAGCTAGTTTCTTGTCTCCACACCTCCATTCATTGTCTCCCTGTTACAATTTCCTATCTCTTTCATGACGTTCTACTCTTTTCCTATGAGGTTCCCCATGCTTCGGGACTCTTGCTTATATCCTATCGCTACCGCCATGTTCTGCTTTTCTTAGGACCTTATTTCTCTTGTTTTGTCTGTGATTAGGTTCTATTTCAGACAGCCACTCCATAAGTACCTTCTCTTTATAGGTGCTTAGTTACGCATGTTCTTTCACATTCCATAGTATAAATACCCCACTGCCATGTACTGTATTTTCTCATACTTGATCTGCACAATTACACGCATCTCTTGTGTCTCCTATGTTCTCTGAGTTCCCTGGAACTTCACCTTGTCTTTGTCCTTGTCATCTGAGCTTGCCTCAGAATCTATGTCTCTATTGCTCTGCCCTTGACTTGGTCTTCTAGCTCGATGGATTCTGTTAACCTCTTTGTGAGTGTCTGACCATTGAGAGGTTGTTGAACGACACAAGTGTGTGTTCAGCGTAACACTCCCTCACCCCATCACCACTTACAATGTAGATGGTACCCTAAATCACAAGGGGACCATTAAGTTTACCATTTTGGCCAAGGCTATCTTCCCTTCCCTCACAGATAATATTCATCTCATAGTTACCTCTTTGGGTAAATGTCAAATTATCCTTGAAATGCCTTGACTGAAGAAATAGAACCCTGACATCAATTGAATGGACAAGACTGTCTCTATCACCCATTCCACTCTCCAGAATGTCAACCACGTTACTCTCTCTACTTAGTTGGCCCAGCAAGAAGTACCTAAGGAACAAGAAGTTCCAAAATGGTACAAAGACTATGCTGATGTTTTTTCTGAGAAAACCTTTGAGACATTACCCCCTCATTGTCCCTATGACCACATAATTAAACTTAAGCCATCTTTCATTCCCAAAATTGCCAAAGTCTATCTCTTTAATCCAGCTGAGAAACAAGCTTGTAAGGATTTCATTAATAAAAACCTCAAAACTGGCTGCATCATTCCTTCCAAATCTCTCCAGACCTCACCCTTTTTTTTTGTCCTCAAGAAAGACAGCACCCTTTGCCCTTGCCAGGACTATAGATATCTTAATTCTCATACTATTCGCAATGCCTAACCTCTTCCCCTTATCTCTGACCTAATCAACAACATGAAAGACTCCATCCTGTTCACCAAGCTTGATATCCATTGGGGCCGTTCAAACAAACTAATGCACATGGTCCCTCCTTCTCTAGACCCCCTCCTGACGTGATTGATGATGATGATGAATATGAAGTAGAAGCTATTTTGGCACATCGGGGATCCCCTGGCCATTACAAGTACCTGACCGCATGGAAGGGCTATGCATCATCCGAAAATACATGGGAACCTGAAGTTAATCTCCACCATGCCAAGTCCATCCTCTCCACCTATAAGAAACTCCATTGACTGTGATAATGGACATCGATTTTGAGACACTGTGATCTCTGCATGAGGCTCCTCCTCAAAGTCTTTTCCCCAGTACATGTCCCCTGATCGATCCACATTCTCCTCCTACCCAAACAACCAAAAGCTTGCCACCTTGTATGCTCTCAGGTTGCTCAGCCCTGAACTCCTCTTCCAACAAAATTGCTATATACATTGCAGTCATCCTTGCTGCCGCAGGAAGTATTCTTTTCCTTTCTGCTTCTCTTGCCTTTGCTTATCAACAATACCTCCTCCACAACCTCACTAGACAGGAGGTTCTCATTGTCCCAGTCCCTATCTCAGAACCATTCCTACCTCCTGCATCTCCCTTCTCATCTTTCGCTTCACTAGGACCCTTAGACTCTCCTCCTCCTTTGCAGACCTTCTTCCACCACCTTCCCAGTATAAGCTCATCTTCGTCATCGCTTGTCAAAAAAAAAAAAATCTTCCTAGTCGCCCGGACCTCTTTAAGTACTCCCTCTTTCCTCTTTCCAAATGCCTTCTCTCCCCTTCACTGCCCATTGTATGGGCAATCTACGCATTAATCTTGACCTTGTGACCATCACCAATTCTCTTTCTGACCCTGCTTTCATTTGTTGTCTTGACTTCCTTATTGATTGAGACTCCCCCGTTGATCTTCTAGTTCATTCTTATCTTGAGAATCAAGTCATTCAGACCCAACTACACATTATTCATCATATAGCTAATGAATCTTATACCTATGAAGAGGTTCCTCATGTCATCCGATGCTCCATCACTGAGCAAGCCGAAAATATCCTCGTAGCTTTAGATGGACTTCGTTTTCATGATGTTATCTCTTTTGTTCCTCTCAACCTTCACAATTACCCTCCTTCCCCCCCTAATGATGTCCCTTCTGTTGTTCCTAGGCTATCAGAGTCAGCCTCATCCTCCCCACTCCTCCCTGCTGAAGAAGTTGTCTTTAATCAACGAATGGCTTGGTGGAATTCCCAGGAACCTTTGTTATCCACACACCCTTGCTACTCTGAAGCCTGCTTCACCTGTTGCTGTCTTGGCCACTATTTCAAAGACTACCCCTGGTATCTATGTCATTATTGCAATCGAAATGGCCCTGGTCACACAGAATCTCATTGTTCAAACTACTTCCACCCTGTCTGCACCAATTATCGTGGTGAACCTGTATCTCAAGCCAGCCCTCCAACCATTTTGCCCATTCCCATTCCTTCTTCTTGTTCTTCCATCATACTGCCTTCTCATATCCCTGTCAAAGGCGAGGATGATATTGAGCTCAAATCTGAAGAAGGGGAGATCAATGATTCCCTTGAGGAAACCATGAAAGCGCTAATATGTCTCAATTTGTTCACGCTTTGGAGATGGCTGAATCTTCTCCCACCACTACTCTTGTAGAATGTGGTTGGACTCGTAAAACCCCCTCTTCTGTTGACCAGGAGCTTGCTGACAAGTTAGCCAACAAAGCCTGGATGTGTAGTCCCATGGGAACTCCTCCTCCTAACCCAGGTTGGGACTGATTCCTAGTTCTTGGGTCTGATGTTTTGGGAAACCTCTGATGTAGTAAGGGGATGTTATAATCATCTTGTTTTCTTAGAACACTTACTTCCTCTGTTTGTGTGTAGTCTTCTTCTTCTTCTACCCTTCCTCTTTGTTACTTATTTTGGGACAATATCTCCACAGCAGTGTCTGTTATCACTGCTTAGTATTCCTTCTGCTTCCATCACATTCCAGATCATTCTGTGCTGCGCACCTATACCTATATAAACCTATCCAGTATTATGTACTTCTTTATACTTGATCTGTGCAATTACATGCATCTCTTGTGTCTCCTGTGTCCTCTGTGCTCTCTGAGTCTTTACCTTGTCTTCTGAGCTCACCTCAGAATCTGTGTCTCTATCGCTCTGTCCTTGACTTGGTCTCCTAGCTCGACGGATTCTGTTGACCTCTTCATGATTGTCCAACCATAGAGAGGTTGTTGAACAACACAAGTGTGCGTTTAGCATAACAAAAGGAGAGTCCTTGAAGCATTATAGAATGTCCTCAAGAGCTGTGGATTGTGTCCCTCAAGCCCTGTGTCCAATTCTATATGGTCTGAGTTGATAGAGGTCAGTTCATCTTGTTTCACTCAAGTCCAAGTCTATGTCTGGATGTCTTTGTCCTGCTCACTTTTCATTTTTGTTCAAGTGCTTTCACCCTTCACTTACAGTTATATTATAATACCTTTTGACTATATTAAGTTGATCCTTACAGACAGTTAATTCCCTATTTCATATTACTTCTTCTGCTTCTTGCCTTTCTTGCTTCTTTTTGAGATTTGCATCTAGAACTCCAAAATGTCCCTAGACTATAAAATCTGGGTTTGAACCTTGCAATGTTATTTTTCCCCTTCTTTCATTCTGTCTCTTATTGCTCTCATCATCATCTCTTTTCTCTCTACTTTGTCATCATCCAGACCTATCAAGTCCAAGTCTGCTCTTCATTGCAAAAACTCCAGACATCATTATCCTCCCTCTAATCACTAGGTACAGTCTTAGCTCACCCTCCTCTGCTCCAATTGATATCCCCTTGGATTGAGTACATACTTGCACCCAAACTAACTCTCTAGGTTTTTTTTTTTTTTTTTTTTTTTTTATTCCTTATTTTTCGCCCCTCAGGGCGATGCCCCATGGTAGGCGTTACATGCGGGTTTTGTCTAACGTATTGGTATGTTTCTATGTGCGGGGGGCGTTGGTATCGGCTCTCTTGCCAGGGTGGGGAGAGCGGTGGGGTTGCTTGTGTCCCTTTAGTCACGAGCGTTTATGTCCATCGTAGACGTGATGGTTTCGGCTCAATTGGGGGTTGTGTGACTGTAAAGCAGTGGGTGGGTGAGTGGGGGTGGGGGAAAAGTGTATGCAGTGTAGTGTAATGTATCGCGTTTCGCGCGAGGCGGGGTGAAGTAAGTATAGTAGAGTAAAGTAAAGTAAAGTGAATCGAGGCAGTGTGTGTGTGAAGAAATGGGATGGGGTGGGACAATGTGGGGAAAGTGGGATGGGCTGGGGAGAGACCAAATGAAGGGGAGGAACAGGGGCTCATGCACCATTGGGCGCATTTGGGCTGGCATTCTCAGTCACTGTCACCGTTGGTTGGCCTCCCGTGGGGGAGGGGTGAGATTGCCGTGTGATGATGCGAAGCGTCTCATCACGTGTATGAACGCGAGGGTGTCATGTATGCATGCAGGATCTGAGAGTAGGTTAGTGATGTTGCGTGCTTTGTGATGGATCTTACTGCAGAGCGTTGCTCTGCTACGCTCGTATGTGGGGCATTCCATTAGGTAGTGGAGTACTGTTTCTCGTTTGTCAGGGCATTGGGGGCAGTTGGGGTCGTCTGTCTTGCCTATGTGATGGAGGTGGCTGTTGAGGGGCACATGTCCCATCCGTAGTTGGAATATGATTGAGGCATGCCGTTTTGGGAGGGCTTCTGTTAGTCTCATATATTTCTGGGATGGGATGGATGGGTCGATCTTGCAGGTGAGGTGCGCTCTGGGGGATAGGTCAAAGATTGCCTCGTTGGTCGCTTTGAGAGCAGTGTTGAATTCCTGCTTTGTCATGAATTTGCTGTGTGGCAGTTGTTGGGGGTGTGGTTGTTGTGTTGGTCTGCGGATTATGCGGGGTAGTAGTGCCAGGTCTGAGTAGTCTCCTGTTGTGGCTTTTTTGGCTTCCGTGTCAGCTTCTTCGTTTCCTGGGGTTCCTGTGTGCCCTGCAACCCATCTGATGGTGACTTGGTCAGCCCCTACCTTTTCAATCGCTTGGTTTAGCATGCTGAGGAAAATGTCAGTTAGGTAGTGTTCTGGGTGTGAAGTACGTGTGGTGGTGGCCCTTATGGCTGCTTGATTGTCCAAGGCTATGGATATGCGTTGCATGTGCCTTTCTCCCATTAATAGATGTGTCGCCAGGATTAGCCCGACAGTTTCTCCTTCGTATACGGTGTGTCTTGTGATCGGACCTAGGTGGAAGCATAAGCATCATTCCGTCCTACCTTTTCATCGTAGGATAGCTGCCGCCCCGATGTTTCCTTCATAGCCTGAACCGTCCATGTAGATGCAGATGTCTTCTTGTTGTTCTGCTCGTTCATCCTCAGTTGCGGTGGAGGTGGGGTCGTCTGCGATGATAGTGTTATGTAGGGGCTTCCAGTTCAGAGCTAGTCTTGCTGGTTTTATGCACTCCATACGTCTTGCTGGTATGTGAAAGGTGTTGTAGAGTCAGTGAAGTGGCAATTTGTGGTGTTTGCGTCCTCGTGCAGCAGCTTTGTTTTGGGAGTAGAGGGGGTGGGTTGATGGAAGGTGGCGAGGCGTAGTGCGGCTCTGTGGCAGCGTTTTTGTATTAGTAGCATCGCTGGCAGGCATCCTGCGTGGGCTAGCATGGTGTCGGTGGCGGTCGTTTTCATGCCGCCTGTGATTAGTAGTGCAGCTATGCGTTGTACCCTTTCCAGTTGGGTTGTGAAGCCTCTTGGGCCCCATTTTTTACCTTGTTTTCCCCTGCCTTTTGTTAGCAGGTCCGAGCCCCATACTTCGATGGCATATAGCATTTTGGGAACGGCGACTGTTTCATATAGTTTTTTCATTAGTCTTCCTGCGACTCCCTTTGTGGCTTTTGTCATACGTCCGCTCGCCAGTACGTACTTTGTTCCTTTTGCGATGGCGTATGCGATATGCTCTTTGAAATAGAGTTTGTCGTCAACCAGGACACCTAAGAATTTGTAGTGTTTGATGGGTTTGATGGTGTGGCCGTGTATGGTTACTGCCGGTTTGTGTTTTGGGACTGTTTTCCTGCGATTGGTGGGGTCAGTGTCTCTGATGCGAGTAGCGCAAAGGAGTGCCATTTTGTCTAGTTTGAACTCAGCATGGTGGTCTCTGGCCCACGTTACGATTTCTTGCTTCTCTTTTCACTGCTCTATTCTTTTTCCTTTACTGGACATATCCACCGCCCTAACATTGATAATTCTGCTTACATTGAAGTCCATTCCAACATGGACGCTTACATTTTCCTTCTTAGTCATAGTCTGTTCCAACACGGACTCTTCTTTCCATGGCCTTCTTCTATTTTCTATCGGGTAAGCCATCGCCCAATCATATTATTTCTTCACATCGTATGATAGTTTCATTCCCTTTTATGTTCTATTTTCCCATACCTCGATAATCCGTATAAGTAGCGCAAGTACGATACAGAAGGGGTCCCAAGCTTGATCTGCTTGGACTTCCACATTGTTCTACGATAGCATGAATCCATACTCTGTGAACTTTCGCGTTTGTCGCCTAGTTCTTGTTCTCGCTTCACTTGAACTCAGGCCCTCCTCGTCACGTTGACTTGGAGTATTCTCTTGAACCCTTGGACTCGTCAGCTCTTCGCTGCCATTATAGGCTCATCGTTCTTAACGACGTTCAGGACTCAGAACTTCGGAACTCCGTATGCTTCATTCTTTCCAAGCTCTATGATAGTCCCTACCGGGCCTAGCGTAACAGCTGCCGTTATAGGCTCGTCATTCTTAACGACGTTCAGAACTCAGAACTTCGGAACTCCGTACGCTTCATTCTTTCCAAGCTCTGCGTTAGTCCCTACCCGGGTCTAGCGTAACAAAAGATCAAGCTTCTCCTCTTCGACGCCTGCCATCTGGTAGGCCTCCTCATCCACCACCATTTCAAACCCTGCTCCCTGGGCGAATCCCTTCCAAGGTTCTTCTAAACCTCACCGAGGAACCTTTCGAGCCCCCTCTGGAAACACCCCCCCTCAGACCCCTAACCTTCCGTCGACTTCTCCCTCTTTCCATCTTCAACTCCCTTCCACCTTCGTACCTCCCAGCACTCCAAACCCTTCTATTCCTCTACCCGCAGCTAGTCCACCTGCCCAGACCCCACCCCAATCTCCACACCCTCCGACCCCTCCTATCGTCACCATGAGCTCTCCCACTCAACCCACCTCTTCGACCTCTAAAGAACTGCGCCTGGGAACCCCAGAAGAATATGATGGAAAGGAGGAGACATTCCTCTCTTGGCTCGCTTCAGTCAAGCTATACCTCCTCATCAACGACGACATCTATGACTCGGATAAGAAACAGATCGCTTTCGCCCTCTCGTTTATGAAGAAGGGCACAGCTAAAGGATGGGCTGCGTCTTTCATCAACCACGCCCTTGACAAGAACGCTTTTGGAACGTTCGAAGAATTTGAAGAAAGTCTGAGGAAATCCTTCCTCTCCTCAGACGTACGAGGACAAGCACTTATTATGCTCAACACCATGATGGTGCAGAAGAACGATGTCTTGGACTACGTTACAAGGTTCAAGATCGTAGCACAACAGGCAGAACTCGAAGATGACCTCATGTTATGCCACCTATTTGCAAAAGGACTTAGGCCTGGTATGGCCTATCGGCTTAGGACTTCGGATAACCCCCCGAAGGATATCAACGATTGGTACAAGAAGGCGGAAGCACATCAAATGCACATCGATCAGGCCAAAGAGATGGCCACGTGGCACAATCAAAGTACCCACAAGAACCCAACTGCCACCAAGACCTATTCCCCATCCCAGGGGAGTAGCAGAACCAAAGACCCGAACGCCATGGATGTGGATTGTGTGCGATTGCCAAAAGATAAGTACGATGAATACCGGAGGAAAGGCCTCTGTTTCAATTGTGGAAAATCTGGCTTAGCCAGAGACTGCCCTAACCATGGGCTGGCAAAGAAGACGGAGACGAAGAAAGAATCAGCCGTGAGGAAAGTGGACAATGAAGAAAAACTCCCCAGGCTGGAAGAGATCGAGGATGACGAAGAAGAGGAGGACCCCGCCTTTGTCTCTCGAGTATTCAACGTCATAACACCAGATTTTTGAATGGAGGGACCGAACCAACGCAGGTACCCTCCAAGGTTAAGAAATGTGCTCCTGTACTTGTAGTGAATAGAGAATCCAAAGCTCTTTCCATACCCATTCACCTCATCGCTTCAAACAGCACGTTGAAAGCCGTTGAAACTTCTGCCCTTATTGACTCTGGCACGGACATCTCTTGCATTGACTGGGACTTTGTCAAGCGCAACAAACTCCCTATGACTTGACTCAAGACACCCCTTACTGTATGAAACGCAGACCATACCATCAACAAGAAGGGAACTATTAAATTCACCACTACCCTTTATGTCAAAATCGCCTCGATTACCCAGAAACTCACTTTCCATGTGATGCAATGCGGACGAGACAACATCATATTGGGACTCCCTTGGTTCAAGAAAACGAACCCCCAAATCGATTGGAGGAAACGAACTATCTCCATCGATGACTCTCTTGACGAGTCCACCTATATGTACTTCGACCACGCTGCAGCCAAAGGAGTTCAATCCTCAAAAGTAGCATCCTCATCCTCTACCCCTCGTCTTCCCAATCACAAGAACTTAGAACCTAACGAATGAGAACACCTCCTCCACTTCCTCGAGTACGAAGAACCCGATGCGTTTGTAAAGCGAGCCCATTATCATTACTCCCTTAACCGCATCCAGAAATCCACATCCCGATTCTTTCCCAACGCCTCTGTTACCAAGCGATTGGAACAAATAGTGAGAAAAACCACTACCTCCACTCAACTAGCTATGGAAGCGGAGAAAGAGAAAATCACCCTTCCCCCTGAATACAAAGAATTTGCATCAGTATTTCAAAAGGAATCCACCGACCACATTCCCCTCTCTCGACCATACGATCACACCATCAATCTGAAAGAGTCATTCACACTCAAAGTTTCTAAGATCTATCCCCTATCCCCTGACGAGAAGAGAGCAGTGGAGGACTTTATCGAAGAGAATCTTAAATCAGGAAAAATATGTCCCTCGAATTCTCCACAAGCATCCCCATTTTTCTTCGTCAAAAAGAAAGATGGAGGTCTCCGTCCGTGCCAAGACTATCGATACCTTAATGAACACACCATCCGAGATGCTTACCCTCTTCCCCTTATCTCCAACCTCGTTGATAAACTCAAGGATGCCAGGATATTCACCAAGTTTGATGTACGCTGGGGCTACAACAACGTCAGAATCAAAGACGGAGATCAATGGAAAGCAGCCTTTATTACCCACAAGGGACTCTTCAAACCGACCGTCTTGTTCTTCGGCATGACGAACTCTCCCCCCACTTTCCAACGATTTATGAATAACTCTTTCCGAGATTACATCGCCGAAGGATGGCTTGTCATCTACATGGACGACCTTCTCATCCTATCCCCTGACCAAGAAACCCATGAAGAACGAACAAAGAAAGTATTGCAACGTATGAAAGACCTGGACTTATACCTGAAACTGGAGAAATGCAAGTTCAACGTCCAGGAAGTCGAATACCTGGGCATGATCATCAAACCAGGAAACGTTGCTATGGACCCAGTGAAGCTCCAGGGGATCGCAGAATGGCCCACACCACAAAAGGTCTGAGACGTCCGATCCTTCTTAGGTTTTGCCAACTTCTATCGACAATTCGTTCCTCATTACTCCGATATCACACGACCACTCCTCAACTTGACGAAGAAGAACATGGCTTGGAACTGGACAGAAAGAAGCGAGGAAGCATTCCAAGAGTTGAAGAAGATTTTTCTTTCACAGCCTGTTCTCTGCATGCCAGACATCACGAAACCCTTTGCTATCACCTCTGACACCTCCAAACATGCATCTGGAGGCATGCTGTTACAACAAGACTCAAACGGCAAGTGGCATTCCTGCGGTTACATATCTCAGACCTTTTCTGCCACAGAACGAAACTACACTATCTACAATCAGGAACTTCTAGTGGTTATTCGAGCCCTAAAGACATGGAGACACTATCTCCATGGCTCTCCATTCCCCGTTCTCGTCTGGACAGACCACAAGAACCTCACATACTTCCGCCAACCCCAGAAGTTGAATAGACGACAAGCCCGATGGCTCCTAGACTTGGTGGACTTTGACCTGAAGATCGACCATGTTCCTGGACATCTCCTGTCCGCACCTGATGCCCTCTCTCGCCGACCTGATTATATCCCTGAAAACGATGACGACAACGATAACACTACTCTCCTCCCCAATGACGTTTTTGTAAATCTTATTGACAGCACACTCCATGACAAGATCGCCTCCTCCTCCCCTTCAGACCCACTTATCGCTGACTCTCTTCATGCGATGGAGGGCCTACCATCCCATTTCCGATCCTGACTCTCAGATTGGTCTTATGACGGATGGGTCCTTACCTACAAAGGACGGATCTATGTGCCTGACAACCAAGATCTCCGACGATCGGTGGTACAACGCCACCATGACCACGACAGTGCCAGCCACCCAGGAAACTTGAAAACGCGACAACTAGTCGCAGCGGAATTCTGGTGGCCAGGACTCTCCACATTTGTCAGGAAATACGTCGAAGGCTGTGCCATTTGCCAGCAGAATAAGGCCAACACCCATCTGTCGCACCCTCCCCTCACCCCCATTCCATCCTCAGCATCACGTCCCTTCCAACAGATCTCTTGCAATCTCATCACCGATCTCCCCCCATCTGGTGATGGCTTTGATACCCTTTTGGTCGTGGTAGACCGTGGGCTTACGAAGGGGGTAATTCTTTGCCCCACAAAGAAAACCATCACCGCTGAGGGAGTAGCGGCCCTCTTTTATCACAAAGTCTTTCGAAGGTTTGGACTCTATGACAAAATCATCTCTGATCGTGGCCCTCAATTTGCATCTTCCTTTGCCAAGGAGCTCGTAAAGCTCTTGAACTACGACCTCTCCCTTTCCACAGCATACCATCCCCAAACTGACGGTGAAACGGAACGTGTCAACCAAGAGGTTGAAACATACCTACGAATCTACTGCAGAAACAACCCTGAAACATGGGCGGATCATATCACCATGGCTGAGTTCACACACAATCACCGCCCACATTCCGTAACCAATCAATCACCGTTTTACCTCATGATGGGCTATGAACCTCGTGCCTTCCCCACTGTCATCAAAGAAACAAACATTCCTGCAGCCAAAGAACGGATCAGAAAGATTGAAGAAGCGAGGAAAGAGGCCCTGGCAGCTCACGAGCTGGCCAGGCAGACGATGAAAGCACGAACTTCACGTTCATTCACCCCGTTCAAGAAAGGAGACAAGGTCTGGCTGGAAGCCAGAAATCTCCATCGTTCCATCGAAAACCCAAAGTTCGCACCCAAACGAGAAGGACCCTTCTCCATCACCGACGTTCTATCTCCCATCACGTATAAACTCCGACTTCCGAAGACTTGGCGCATCCATAACACATTCCATGCCTCCCTTCTATCCCCATATAAAGAGAACGACATTCACAGCCAGAACTTCCCGAAACCACCACCCGATCTGATCCAGGGCGAGGAACAGTTTAAAGTGGAGGCCGTCTTACGACATCGAGGTACACCCAGACAAAGGCAGTTCCTAATTAAGTGGAAGGGCTATCCCACGTCTGATAACTCCTGGGAACCTGAACGAAACCTTGGGAACGCCAAGGAACTCCTTCTAGCATATAAAGCTGCACGCCCCAAGGTTTTTCCCCTCAAACACAACGTCTCCACCTGCTTCACCAACGCTGTTCAGAAACTCTGCTCCCATGCCCATTCAACAATACCCCCGGTCCGCCCTAGGCATCTGTCTACGCTGTCATCGTCCTCGTCACCCTAAAACCTACACTCTTGGCCTCTGCTACTCCTGCTTTTGTCTTACTCATGTCTCACCCAATCCTCCCACTCACCGCTCGTCGCAATAGAACAGAAGTGAACCCCGAGGATCTGATCCCTCTCATCACCTTCCTTAACGACAAGACCTCTGCGACCCGTCTGAACTTTCACATGGATGCGGGATCTTCCATGGACTGCTTAGTTCGTGCTTATCACCTCTGCATTTCTCTTCAAACCAATTTTGACACTATTAATCGAATTGCATCCGATTCATTTTCTTATGCTACCCTTCCCACTTCCATTCGCCTTGACTGTGAAAAACAAAAACTCGCTATACTTACCGCTCTTGATCAACTTCAATTTCGTGATATGATAAATTACGTTAAACTTTCACTTTCGTTACACCCCCCTTCTCCATCCCAATCCCCCCCTCCTGATCTGGCACCAATGGTCGAAACCCGACCATCTTCACCCATCGCGTCTACTTCCCCCCTCACGGCTGATGAACTGTACGTCCTGGAAAGGATGGAACTCTACTGGACAACCACGGACAATCGTCTTCCGAGCTATCACCCTCGCTACCCTGAGACTTGTTATTCCTGTCGCCACCTGGGACATTATCAGAAGGACTACCAGTGGTATCATTGCCCCCTCTGTGACCGAACGAAACCAGGACATACAAAAAGAAATTGTCCTGGACGACCTGTTCGCACTACTTGGAAGGGTACCCCAGTCGCTCCTCGTCTCCCAGATCCTCCAGCTCAAAAGGAAGAACCCTCCAGTATTCCTATCCCCGTTCCACCCCCTCAATGTCTTACTCTACCTTTCGCCACTCCTCTTCCAGCTCCAACTCCATCACAATTATCTCTTCCCCCTCGCATTCCTTTGGATGACGAAGATGACGAACTTGAGGAAGAAGACATCACGGAAGTAAATCGACTCGATGTAGACGACGACGATTACCAACTGCTTGCCGACTTGATCGCTCAACAAGCTCTATCTACTTCCCCGTCCTCTATTCTTGCCAACGCCGGATGGGAACGTGATTCCCCATCTCCTCCTCCGGATCTTCGAGACGCTGAGCTTGCCGATGTACCCTGGGGATCCATGTCTCACACCAACCCAGTTGTCTGCACCCCTCTTTGGGACTGACTCTGTGCTTTTAATGGAAGGTCAGGCAACTTCCACCATACGAAGGGGGTAATGTTACGATTTCTTGCTTCTCTTTTCACTGCTCTATTCTTTTTCCTTTACTGGACATATCCACCGCCCTAACGTTGATAATTCTGCTTACGTTGAAGTCCGTTCCAACACGGACGCTTATATTTTCCTTCTTAGTCATAGTCCGTTCCAACACGGACTCTTCTTTCCATGGCCTTCTTCTATTTTCTATCAGGTAAGCCATCGCCCAATCATATTATTTCTTCACATCGTACGATAGTTTCATTCCCTTTTATGTTCTATTTTCCTATACCTCGATAATCCGTATAAGTAGCGCAAGTACGATACAGAAGGGGTCCCAAGCTTGATCTGCTTGGACTTCCGCATTGTTCTATGATAGCGTGAATCCATACTCTGTGAACCTTCACATTTGTCGCCTGGTTCTCGCTCTCGCTTCACTCGAACTCAGGCCCTCCTCGTCACGTTGACTTGGAGTATTCTTTCGAACTCTTGGACTTGTCGGCTCATCACTGCCGTTATAGGCTGGTCATTCTTAACGACGTTCAGACCTCAGAACTTCGGAACTCCGTATGCTTCGTTCTTTCCAAGCTCTGCGTTAGTCCCTACCCGGGTCTAGCATAACAGCCCATGCTAGTGTGCCGCCTGGTCTTTCCATGATGCTTTTGAGTTTGTCGTTTGCGTCTTCAAAGCTGGTTTCTCGGGCTGCAAAAGCAGTGTTGTCGATAAAGCTGAGTCCTAGTTGGTCGCGGTTCCCTTGAGCAAGGCCAATGAGGTCTGCGTTGTAGAAGAGGAATGCGATGGGTGACATTGGGCACCCTTGGTCTAGTCCCATTGGTATGTTGTAGACCTGTGTGCGGTAATTGTCAAAAGAGAGAGAGGTTCAGCATCCCTCTAGTCGTTTTTCATATCATCTGACATATTCATCTGGTACGCCCTTGAGGCGCATGTTGTGTAGTAATTTTGGAATTACCGTGCTGGGGAACGCCGCCTTTATACCAGGAAAAGGATGAACACGTACTTTTCTTTCGGTTGGGCCCATGAGTCTTGGATGAACTTATTGAGTAGGTGGAGCGAGTCCGTTGTCGATCTCCCTGGTCGGCGCCAAAGTGCGTGCTGGGGAGTAGTCCATGCTTTTCTGCAATGTAGGTCAGGTGGTCAGCGACGCAAGAAGAGAGGATTTTGGCCATGGTGTCCAGTAGCGCGATGGGCTGGTAGGCCTTGGTCAGCGTGTAGTCGGGTCGGCTTGGCTTTTTAAGTACCACCGTGGTGGATAGCTTCCATTGTTCTGGGTAGTGCTCTAGAGTGAACGTGGCATGGAAGATTGGGCCAAGGTGGGGTGCAAGGAGGCTTGCATTGTTTTTGAACACGGCGTTGCATATCCCATTTGGTCCTGGGGCTTTGAATGGGGACAGCTTGTTGATGGCACATTCTATTTCTTCATTCATGACAGGCATGGCTCTCTGGACGGGTGGTGGGTATTCCATCCCTCCTTCATTGGTGGGTTGGCCCGGTGGGGTTTTGAAGAAGGATTCGTATAGTATTTGTCCCTTTTCTTCGTTTGTTTGTTGGGAGGGCGTCTGGGTGAGAGTGTTAGCACGTATGTTCAGGATTCGTGAGATGAAGTGATCTGAAGGCTCAGTGGTTAAGTATTTGTGTATATCCCATATGTTGGCCTCTGTGATGTTTTCAAGGTATTCTTGCCAGTGTTCTTGCTTTGCTTTGGCGATATTCTTAGCATATGTCGCCCTCGCTTTCTTGTGCTCCGCATGGATGGGGTGGTCTTGGTCGTGTTTTTTCCTGTGCGCTATGTTGGCCAGTCGTCTTATTTCTTTGCTTTCCATGCTAAGTTCTGCCGTCCACCATCGTTTGGCAAAGGGTGAGGGCTTTGTGAGGGGGGCATGTTCTTCGACTGTGGTTTGGATGGCCTTGGTGATGCTCTTTAGTCGCACGTCAAAAGTGGCTGTGTTGTGTAGGTTGTCTTGGGGTGCGTCAAGGAGGTTGAGTTTGGTGGTGAGGGAGTTGCTGAATTTCTCCCAGTTGGTCTTCCAAAAGTTGTGCTTGGGTGGGGGTTCGGTGTATTTTGCATCGAGTATGATTTCTGTAATTATGGGGAAGTGGTCAGTATTGGTGGGATGTAGGTTGGGGAATACTTGGCAGGATGTGACTGCATCCGACATATGGTTGGAGCAGAACACGTTGTCTGGACTTGTGTGATTGCCCGTGCTGTTTGCCTCTAGTGTGGCTGTGTGTTCCGGTAGTGTCATTGTCAGGTCGTATGTGGCAAGGAGCTCCAGTAAGGGTTGGGCATTCTGAAGGTTTTGTTCGGTGAATAGGTGGCGGTTTCTTGGTTCATCCCACATTGGGTGGTGGCAGTTAAAGTCCCCCATGAGCATGATTCCTCCCCTGGTGCCGTTTTGTGTGTTGGTTGGTGGGGGCGAGTTGGTGATGTGGTTGTCGATGGAGTCGAGAGTGTCATTGTGGTTTCCATCATTGTAGATATTGTAGATGCGTATTGTTCCGTGGTCTCCATGTAAGTCTATCGCAGTGTAGTCTGGGTGGTTGGTTTGGACGACGCTCCATGAGTCTGTAGCTAGTCTTTTGTTTACCAGGATGATCAATCTTGTTCGGGTGGAGTTTTGTTGCCCGTGGCATGACGGGTATATCACTGTCCAGTGTGGGTTAGCGACTGTTAGGTTAACAGGGTTTATTACCGGTTCTTGTATTAGGGCAAGATCGTAGGTTTTGGAGTTGAGTAGCATTAGGAAGTGGTGTTGTGCGACCGGGGATTTGTTGATGTTTTGTTGCCATATGCAGATTTTTTGCATGGTTGTTGGTGGTTCTCGCCGACTTTGTCGGCTGGGTGTCTCGTGTGGGTGTTCAGTCATGTTGGGGGGTTGCGTAGAGGTCGTCCATGTCTGAGGTTTCTTCCATGTCAGCATGCTCTGGGGTTGTGGGTCAATAAGTTGTCTGAGCATTGTTGTGGGTGTGCGGTGTGATTATCTGTGTGCTAGAGTGGGTCGACATGCATGCGTTAGTACCTTTGTGTGGGGGAGAAGGGGGAGTGGGCTCAGTAGTGTTTGTTGTGATTTGTGTTCGGACCCAACTCTGGAGGGTCAATTAACGAGTTTGCATGTCGGCACCTTGCCATCCTTTGTCCTATGTCCCTATTGGTGGGTTTGCCCCTTGGTTTGTGCAGGTGGGTCGTTTGTTGGTCCTCGTTGTTGTTTGTGTGTTTTGGTAGGTTGGTGGGTGTGGTTTCCTGAGTGGGGGCCGGGGTGGTGGGTCCTGTTTGTCATGTTGGGTTGGTTTCTGTTGGTCCCGGGTCGTGGTTTGCAGCTGTTGTGTGTTTGGCATCGCCGTAGTTGTCGTATTTGATTGTGGTTTCATGAACTCTCCTTGTATGGTTTCCCATGTCGCTGGGTCGTCTGGGATTGGGAAAAGGCAGTACTTGGCTTCGACAGAGTTTGCATGTAGCTTTTCCCTGGCCGCTATAAAGGAGGGGCAGTTTCGGCTCCATGACAGATGTCCCGTTACACCGCAGTTTGCGCAATAGTAGGCTTGTGGATCTGGGTTACGACATTCATTAGTACGGTGATCTTTGCCGCAAGTTCCACAAACCGGTTGTCCTGTTGGACAGTTTTTTGCAATATGTCCTTGATTGAAAGAGTGGCAGTCATAGCATCGTAACGGTTCTGGGAGTAGTTTTTGTGCTTTTACTCTCTTTCCTTCTATCATGAGGCCAGTGAGAATTGCCTTGTTAGCGTCTTGCCGATTGGTGAAGGCAGTGGTTGCATGTGCCACGCGTTGTTTTGCAGAGCGGAATTCGGGTGGTTTGATCCATTTTATGTTGTGGATGCTATTGGTTGAGAGTCCGGATGCCTGTTCTATGGCTTGTATCGTGTCTTGGTCGTCTGTGTTCAAGGTGATTGGGGTGAATTCTAGGAGGACAATATATGGGCAGATGATCAGTTCGCCTCCAGGCATGAAGAGTTTGAGAAAGAGCTTAGTGTTTTCTTTTGTTTTGAGCCAGTTCGCTTGCTCTGCGGTATCTAGTTTGAGGCGGATTCTGTCATTGCGTAGTTTCTTGGTGCTGAGTACCTTTGTGGTTTCGAGTAAGTCCGGGTGATCCTCTTGCATAGTTGTTAGTGCTTCGTTCGCCTTCTGTACTATTGTCTTTTCTGTTGAATTCATTATGTCGGTGTCGCATTGAATAGTGATTTGCCGGGAGTGTATGTCATACTGTGTGGTCGTGGGTTGGTGGGGTTTCGGTTGTTCTGTCCTGAGTGCGTCTGCATATGTTTGTTGGGTCTGTCAAGGTTGATTAGTTAGGGTAGACATGGTGTTAGGGTAGACATGGTTATGGTACGTATCGTGTTTTCCGCTTTGTTTACTACTCTGTCGAGTGTTTCTTTGGCATCCTTTATTGTCGCATTGATTTCTAGAGCATATTCTGCGAGTTTGATAGTTTGTTGGTTCTGATTTTGAAGGATACGTTCAAATTGGTCGATCAGGTGTGGCGTTGGTGTTTGGGGGTCGTGTTGGTCCGTGCATTCGTTGTTGTCTAATTCTTCCACGATGAACAAGAAAGCTTGTATGATTTCTGTGTGAATAGCGTTCAGTCCCAGGGTGTTTATGGAGAATTCAAGGAGAGCCCAGGCTATGTCCTTGCCCGGGATACCGTGTGATGGTAGCGCCATTCCATATCTTCCTAGAATTTTTTGCGCCTCATCCAGGTTCTTGATTTCACTACGTTGTCGAAGGGTGTCTATGTTTTGTGCCGTCGGACCGTTATTAAATATGTAGTGGTAGTTGCCTCTAGTTCTGGTTTGTCAGGTTCGTCCGGCTGCGTTGTCAGCACTGTTGGGTTGTGGATTAGGTGTTAGAGCAGGTTGTGATGGGGGTGGAGATTCCGAGTTCCCCATCGTTCTTAGTGTTTGGAGCGTGTTTAAATGTGTATGATTTCCTTTGGGTAGCGTATATCCTAGTGTCGACCTTTTCTCGTCAGGGTCCTAGGGGTGCCACTTGTGGAGTGGTGGTGGTCACTAGAAAAGGAAGTTCCCTCTCTAGGTTTACTTTCTGGACATCTCAGTTAGATAACCTTCTCCATACCTTTTATCATTCTTACAACACTCACATTTTGTAGTGGAATATAGTAATGTGAAGATATGCACAAGTGAATACATGCAAGCAACACCAAAATTGGATCAAGTTAATTTAGAATATACATTATTGTGTTATTAAAAGGTGAATTCAGAGAGATTGTTATGTACATATGTAGAGCAAACACCCATATCAGATTCAAGAACACTAACATGTGTATTTGTGGCTACTTTGCTTTTCTTCAGTGGCCACACAGTGTTATTCATCATGAGGATGCATGTTCTGTGAGTTGCAGTACATACAGTTTCATGTTCAGTCATCAACAAAAGCAGGACATGTTCAAGATTGAGATGTACATGGACCACTTTTGTGCCTGAAGTGACACAGCAAATAAAATGTTGCATGAGATGGCAATGTCAACAAGGTCACATTTGCCAAACATAGCAGATGAGCATGGCACTACATTTGTATCATTACATCATCTGAGAAGTTTCAGTTTTCTGGTGATTCTCCAAGAGTCATCAACCTTTTGGCACATTTCACCAATATCATTCCTGGCTGCAAAGCTAATGGTTGGTTTACAATAAGGGTGTTGAGCTGGAAAGCAAATTAGTAGTTATATTCATGGACAGTCAATAACAGACTTTTGTGAAAACACAGCACTGCATCTAGATTTCTTCAAGTGTGGTTCCCACTCACTTGTGCCCACTGATGGTGGGATGCACTAATCTTCTCAAATTAGCAATTGCTGTTATGCCACTGTTCCATAATGTAGAGTTTCCTGTAGAGGATAGTTTTAAGTATTGAACTGTGGATGCTGCCCCTGCAATTATTCTACATGAGGTCAGGAGATGTGCTTGTAGGGATCTTCATCTCACTTATCCCATGTTCCAAATATTGTGATGTTGTGACATCTCAGAGTATCTTGCATGCAAATGCAGACAGGTTAAAGAGCATGTTTGCTCAGTTGCAATGGCTGTTTGTACACCAGGAGTAACCTTAAACATTCCATTGCTGCAGGATTGTGGACTACTGTCACCCAATCAGTAATGTTAAGATACATTGCAGGTGTTTGAAGAGGTTCATCAGTGCTGTTGTATGTAGGCATTTGTAAACACAATCACCTTAGAATGTTTTGGAGATTGAATGATCTTCTTCACTATTAAAATGTGTGCTAAATGGATTGGAGTGTCATTGTCATTGGACAATCAGGGGGGACAATGATGTACTATGTGTATGAAATTCAAGTGAGACTTATAAATAGAGGTTGAAGAGGATGGTGAAAACATTGATCTGTGCATCTACTATCAGATTTCATGTGGGTTCTGTAATGAGGATCCGATTTACACCATTCTGTCTTTCTTCATGTGTCTTCATATGAAGAAACCACATGAGTTAGTAGAAGTCAAGGCAAGATTTTGTGTGTGTTATGGTGTATTTTGATTAGTGATCTTCACTAGAGACCTCTGTTTCATAATGCACCACATGTGCTGTTGGTCATGAAGGAAATCAATGTGAGAAGGCGATGTGACAATGATGTAGAGTGAATTATGAGTTACTTTACAGACATTGGTGATGTGTTGTCCTAACAAAATGTTATAGAACACATGCCAATTGAACTCATCGACCAAATCATGAAGAACATGAGCATCACTGAATTGATTGGTTATGTGGGGACAAGCAAACACAACTATGATGTAATGCATTGCATTATTCAGAAGCAAGTCAGTATAGCATTGAAGTTGTTTAAGCTTGACTATATCAATTTTTATTCATTGATGTGTCATTATAAGGTGATCATTTCTGGTTCAGTGGCTTTGTAGGTTTTCCAGCCAGTGAAAGAATAGGAGCCACAATATTTAGATTTGTATGTTGTAAGGGATGGTGTGAGCATACTGGTGAGTCACCTGTAAGCTTTCAACTTTACAACCTAATCAAACAAGCTTTTTCCACTATCAAGGCCTAATTTCAACGCTACTCTGACAACTTCTCAATGACAAAAATCACTCATGCTTGTCAAAGCATCACATCTGATAGTATAAAGGGTTATGACATCAGGGTATATCATGTAGCATTCTCATCATGTTATTCCTGTTGTAGTAGAACTTGTTGTTGATTTTTTACATGGAATTATAGATCTTGTAACATTGCAGAAATGAATAAAACATGTATTCAGTATGGACAAAGGGATGATGCTGTAATCTAGTAATTGAAAAGGTCCACATCAGTATCCTTCTCCCCATCCTCACAGACAATATACCCCTTTGGAACTGGTAGTCCGACATTATGATCAGAGGACTAATATCAAACATTGTAGTTCTTGGTTCCATCTTCATCACTGGCTATCATTAGGGGTGTGATAAAGCAACAATGGTCACCATTGTAATACTTTCTCTCATATGCAACTTTTTTCCAAGGCAGTGACTTGGCTGTTTGACTAGATACACTTTGATTTGTATCACTCCTTTTGTAGTTCACTTCAGGGCCATTCCATCAAGCAGTTAAACCCTGCTTGAGACAGAGTATATTACCCACCAGGATTTCAATACTGAAAAACATCTTGTTGTTGACCACACTAAAGACATCTAGCCCTATTTGCACTCATATAGTGTAGCATCATGAACATGAAGTTCAGATTCAGCATACTTGAGGAATCATGATTGGAGATGATATCAGCCTTTCAGATTGAATATGACAAAGAGGGGTTGGTGCAGAGGGCAGAACAGGCAGCACAGATGGTGGAATGCCCAACTGGGAAAACAAGGCACTGTTGGCTAATGTTTGGAGGATAAGGGCCAATGTGAGTGTGATGAGGTCCACTCCCAGAGTTGGCTGTGGCTGTGCTTGTGCCTTGCATGCCAGGTGAAAAACCCACACCTTGTTGGTAAGATCAAACAACAGGATGTTAGGTGGCATCTGCATTGCTTGCCCTTTGTTCTATATATTCATTAGTTTTGTTGGCACATTTGTGTACTATCTACATGCCAGAGCATAAGCCCATGGCTGGGGTAAGTGGGACCACAGTACCTGACAGCACAATGTATGTCATGCCCTTATTATGGTTGTTATTGTACATCTTTTGAATCTGAAAGCCATCAAGCAAGTTGAGCATCAAGATTCAAAGAAGTTGTTCATGCCACATTCTATGAAATGTTGAATGAACTGGACTCATTGTTGCTAGTGTCATCATTGGCATGATGGATTGGCAATTTCTCAACATGCTTCATGTCAACAAAAATCTTTGTACTGGGAGCAATTGTCTTCACTGCATTTTTATTTTACTTTATTGTATTGGAATGTTTGTAGGACACTCAGTATGGTAGCTAAGTAACCTAAGGTAACTACTATAGGGCAATGTAGGGAATATTATATAAGCACCCAAAATCCAACACTCCCCCTCAAGCATATAGCTGGGAGGTATGTATAAGGCTTGCCTATGATAAGGTAAAGCAAAAGAGAAGAAAATATACCAATAAATTCTATGTATGTGTTTTCAGAGGTAGTCCATGTGCATCTGTGTTGAGTCACATTGCAGTGCACTTGCATGATTGCCTAATATGGTAAGTTGTGGCTCAGATGTGCTGGCACTTGCCTCTATACACACTCACTTCTTGGCATTGCAGCATCTATTGCACAGGTAAGTAACCTTTGTCTTGAGCCTTCTAATAACTCCTCTAGGTGATATAAAATATGTATAAAGTGTCTTGAATGGTCTTATTGTATCCATTTTGACTTGGTGAGTGCATGGTCGCCTGGCTGAGGCTTTAGTTATCCTCTGCAGTATGGCAAGTTCAGTTGCCCTATGGGCTATCTAGAGTGCTTGGTGGGTTGTCTGGATGACCCAGGTATGTGTGTCATCTTGCACTTGTCATGTTAGCACTAACTCTTATCACATCTAGCTAGTAACTTCATTTTGACTTGGGATGTGCACTGCTTGCTGTGCCATCCATTTGGCATCGTCTACCATTGATATTTGTGCTGCTTTGAATGCTATCATGTCACATTTCAGCCTCGACTGTGTGCATTGTGATCTGCTCAGGCTCTGGACCTCTTGGCTGTCCACCTGGACTCTGCATGTTCATTTTGTTGATGCATGTGTTCCTGTCACATTGGGGATGTCCCTGGGATGTAGATAAGCTGCTTTGTGGTGCCGTTTCACCTTCCAGGTCAGCTGGTGGGTTTTTGGCGAGTTCTGGTGAGTGCTTATCCACCTTATGTCCTGGCTGTTCGCTGACTTGTCCTGGCATGTTCACAGGCTTCTTTGGCACATCCTGGTCGCCTTCACCAGCTTTCAATGCTCTCGACACATCTGCTTCATCTTCTGCCTTGGGTATCCTGTCTGGAGGTGGACCTGGTGAGAGTCCCTCTACCCAACATTCTGGTTGCATGTGCTGAAGAGAGGGTGCTTATATAACGTCCCAGGAAGCGTACTGGGTGCAGCCACTCTTCCAGGGTGTGCAGACAGTGAAGAGGGAAAGGATAGAGTGATGAGACTCACTCTGTACTAGCAGAGGTTTGATATAGGAGTATTACACTTGATTAGATTGAAGTGTAGCTTGATAAGATCTCAGATCAACTGATCTGTGAGAGCAGTGAAGAAGATCTGAGATGTGTGAGAGAAAGAAGCACTTGCTTCAGATCTGATCTCCACTAATTACATGACAAGTATTTATACCCAGAGTTAAAGAGGAGATCTAATCTCTAAATACTAAATAGAGAATGAAAGAAATATTGTACAACATTAATATTACCATAAGAAGGAAATATTATATCACAACCGGTCAATGTCTTACAGCATTTGATAATGCTGATGACAGATCTCAGATCTAGAATAATTAACAATCATTCTAGTCTATTCTGTGACTAAATCAGGTAAGCAATTCACAGAGCATGTAATTACTGGAAATCCCATATATTCTGGAGCCTGTGGGGCTCCATTGAGTGTCTGTCCAGGTTCCTAAGGTGCCTGTTTAGGTGGGCATTGTTGGGAATCAAGGTTCTTTATCTTATCATTCATGATCTAATCCTTGATCTCCCTTGATGATCTTTGACATGTCTTTGAATGGTCTAGATTCATCATTACGCTATCCATATTATCAAAGATAAGA
>JBBPTN010000146.1:0-42045 GCA_038094075.1 Xerocomus spinulosus | reverse complement strand
GCGTTAGGTAGATCTCTTCATCAAGATCTCCGAATAGAAAGGCTGTCTTCACATCTAGCACTTCGATTTCCAGATCTTCTAGAGCTGCTAGTGCAAGTATGAGACGAACTGTCTCGAATCTTGCAACTGGTGAGAAGGTTTCCTCGAAATCTATTCCATAGATTTGAGTAAATCCCTTTGCGACAAATTGTGCCTTTGTGCGACCATCGCTTTTCTTGACAAATACCCATCTTTCCATGATAGGTTTCCGGCCTGGAGGTAGATCCACTAGATCCCATACATGTCTATTCTTCATAGACTTCATCTCTTCTTCACAAGTAATGTGCCATTCCTCTTGTTTATCTAAATGCAATTTTAAGATGTCTCAGTATTGTTTTGGAATATCAAATACTGGTGCAGTCATGTGGATTAAGCTTTTGAGGAAATGCGCACTCATCTGTTGTGAGTCTTTCTCTTGAATGGAAGATCCTTCCTCTTGTATTTCTCTCTCAATTTGTAGTGGCAGTATATTGCCATAGGTATTCTCTGGAATGATCCTAGGTCTTCTGATCCTTTGAGATCTTTAAGGTAATGGTGGTGGTATAACCACAGGAGGTCTAGGAGGCCTTGGAGGAGTCCTAGGTTGAGGTGTAGGAGGTGGACTAGGAGATGATGAATCCGATCACTATTCTGGATCAAAATCTTGATCTGGTTGTGGTTCTACTAGATAGAAGTTAATTTCCGGTGCGAAGACATTGGGGAATGTTTCATCAGCATCCTGATTGTCCAATCCCTGTTGATCTTCATACTCCAGTTCGTTATTGTCATCTTTTGGGATTAGTACAAGGTTTGGTTTGTCATACTCCTCAGAACATTTCGAAAAAGAGAATTCATTGAAGGTGGCACTGTTGGCTATTATCTCTCTTCAGTTTTCTGTGTCATAGAACTTATAGCCCTTGGTATCTTGTGGATAGCCAATAAAGATCATCTTTTTCACTTTGAGTAAGATTCATCTCTTCTGTCCTCTTTATGAATGAAGACATAAGCACAACATCCAAATACTTGAAATGATGATATATCTGGTTTCTTGATGGAAGGATTTCATAAAAATATAGGAGTTGCCCATTTAATGCATCTTATGGGTTGTCTGTTATAGATGTGAATAGCAGTCTCCATTGCGTCTCTCCAGAAGAATCTGGGCATGCATGCATAATGTAGAATTGAATTTATCTTGTTCAACAAAGTCCAATTAAAGCATTCAGCTCTTCCATTCTGTTGTGGTTCTCTGACAACACTTTGCTGGTGCGAAATGCCTTTCAAAGTGAGGAATGATTGGAATTGATTTCCCATATATTCCCCCTCTCAATCTGAATGTAGAGAGATTAGTCTGTTGCCAGTACTCCATTCAGTAAAGGCCAGGTAGGATTGGAAGGCAATAAATGCATCAGATTTGTGGTTGAGAAACAAGATAGTGGCATAGGAGCTGTAATCATCAATGAAGGTGATTACTCATTTGTGTTGAGATCATGATAAGATAGGCATTTCCAGAAGATCAGGGTGTACTAAGGCTAAAACCTTAGATGCACAAGTGTCTGATTCTGGATGTGGGCCTTGTGTGTGCTTTCCCATTGTGCATTCTCTGCAAGAAGGATTGTTTTTTGAGATATATAGGGGTGAAATACTTGAACAAGTCTTGTGAGCATTTCTTAACACATTTGGTGAAGCATGAACAAAGTGATAATGCCATAGCCTATATGAATCCACTTCTTGAAGAGACATGGCTGAACCATTGGTTGGTTTAATCTGAGATGACTGAAACCAATGATGTCCTCCAGTAGGTGAGAAGGCAAATGCCTGTAACACTTCCTGACCATGTTTGTTCCAAACAATAGTAGATCTGTGTGTGATCTTGGCTGTATGACCAGTTTTGGCCAAAGCCAGTACAGATAATAATCTGTGAGGTGAATCTGGTGAATACCAGATATTCCAAAGAATGAGGTGTGATTTGTTTTGTGGTTTTGCAATGACATGTCCCGGTCCGAACATTGTCATGGTTGCTCCATTTGCTACTTCACAAATTTTCTCCCCATCACTCAGTGATATAAAGTCTCCAAGATAAGGTGTGATGTGGTTGGTAACACCACTATCTATCATCCAATAGTCTTGGGTTGAGCGATTAACCTTTGATTTGATCATGCCAGCATAGTCATAAATAGGGTCATATTTAAGATTAAAAGATCCTGTAGGTCCATCATACACATCAGATTTCCAGTCACATAAGTTATCTCCCCAACTATTTTTCCATTTCCCTTCTTTATCTTGATGATTACCATCGGTAGATTCCTTCAATCCCTTCTTCCTATGAATCCTCTGACTTTTGTCAGGTCCCAAAGCCTGCTTTGGGCTTGAAGCGTTAGAAGTCCTAGACTCAGCACGAAGCTGGTCTAGGGGGCAATCGAAAGGAATCCTAATCAGGAAGGAATTGTTGGTAAGATTAGAATCATCCTGGGTCCAGTCCCAGGTCATACCATCATCAAGGGGTCCTTCAGTACCTTGATATTCCTAGTTTTCATAGACTGGTTCCTCTGTAATGGTTTCTAGACCAGAATAGCCTTCAGAGGTGTCCTCATAGGATGCATCATAGTCATCTTCAATAACCATGGAGGCAAGGTCTACATCTTCATCGATGAAGTGGGCTCTTGCCTTTCCTTTTCCTTTCTTCTTGATCCTTCATTCAGCTGCTTTGACATTCTTCTTATAGGGGTGCTTCCCTTTGACTTGTTTATGGCCAGAGGGTTTAGCATGCTTGGTATTAGCCCAGCATTGTTCAGTCATATGGTTTGTGCAACCAAACTTAGAACATTTCATATTAGTAGGGGCATGGCGGATGGTATTTGCCTTTTTTGCCACAGCCTGAGCTAGTCCACTAATGCAATTTGCTAGAGAATGGGCTGAAGAATGAGCTCTTCCAGTTCCTTTACACAAGCTATATTCATGCTGAATGCTGGAGATGATAGTGTCTGCAGTAAACTTGTATGACTCTGTAGTGTGCACTAGAGTCGACACTAGATTTGAATAAAATCCAGAAAGGGAATTGAGGATGATCATGCAGACTACTTTCTCATCAAGGAGAAGTTCTGCATTATTGGCATGATGAAATAGTCCTTTGATTTCGGCAAGTTGACCAGAAAGATCTCTGTCTTGATTGATATGGTATCTGAGAATGTCTTTAAAGATGGAGAAATAGGGGGTAACTCCTGTTGGATGATATAAATCTTTAAGAGCTGTCCAGAGCTGTCTTGCTTGGGAGTAGACTTCTGTAGTGTCTCCCTTTGAGTCTGTTTCTCCATTGTGGAGACCAGTGGGTTGCATGTGTTGCATAGAAGGTGGTAGGTATGCCACAATTAAAGCGCATGCCTTAGATCCTCTTGGATCCACTTATCCTTCTTTCCAGTAGGTTTGGCACTCCATTTGGAGGTTCCATCTACAATGCTCCACTGTTCACAAATAATAAGGACATTCCTGAGTTGATGAGACCATGTATCATAATTGCTTGGGCCATCTAAGGGCTTAATGCAACCAGTGATTTCTTGACCAAGTTTGATAGCAGCCATTTAGAGCCAAGGTACAAAGGTAGCTAGAGAGAAAAACAACATAAGATTAGTATCTTTGTTGATACTTGGAGAGATTTTGAAAGAGAAATCCAAATTAATAGGAGTTAATTCCAATTCTGGTGTTCTGGTTTCAGAAATTAACAGTTGTTCTGTTATCCCAATCTTGGAATTAATTTCTGGTGCTTCTTCTTCAGAAGCTTCTATCCTTCTTGAGGTATCAATGGCATCCTCATAGAATGATAGATCCACAATTTGATTGTAGAGTTTCCTCTGTTTCTTCTTTTTCTTTTTCTTTAATCACCTCTTTCTTCTTTTCTCAACTCTAGAGAACTTGGGTTCTTCTAGATCTTCATCCATAGGTCTGTGTTTGTTTCTGATCACATGTTTGACTGTCCCTGGTTTTCTTGGAGATTGCCCTAGATCCCAGGGATAGTCTCCATATTTGTCTCTATACTCGATGTACCAACTGTTCTCAATATCCCAGTACCATTGTGGATTCTCATCTGATCTTTCAGATGGTAAGAGACAGCTTATGGTTACATCAAGGTACAGGTCCTCAAAGTAATGACAGTTGTAGAGCCAATTAGGCTCATTTTCTATCAAGTAGTTTTGAGTGTAATTTCTGTGATCTGTTGTACAATAGGGATGAAGAGTAAGACTGCATAGTGTGTCAAGATAGTAACTCAAGAAGAAGCCATTTGTAGGATGTTTCCTGGAAACTTTCCTAGTTCCTTCTATGTTTTCTGTATAGGGAGTGCTGTAGAAGATTGGCATTGGCCATACATTTGGCATCTGCTCTAGTAACTCTCCTGCATGGTCTTCCAGAACTTCTGATAGCTCTGGATCTGCTGCTAGATGATCCTTCCATCTGAGAAGGAGCAGATGCCAATGCCCTAGGAACAAAGATAGAGTCTCAAGGATGGTCATGGAAGAAAGATGGAGGATAGATCAGTCCAAGGTAAGCTCTAGAATCTAGATTGTCTAGCTCATCCCTAAAGACAGTTGCTCATTATAGAAGTCAAATATGATCTTTGTAATCAAGCAGATCTTGCTGCTGTATGAGCATGCAATTTCTAAGAAGCTGATTGAACTCAATGATTGTCTTCCTCCTTTCGTATTCTTCCTGAAGGCATGATCTAAGGATCGCTAAATGTTCATGAGCACCTTGGAGTTGACTGTTTCTTTCCTCAATCCTTTCTAGCTGATCTTCAAGATATCCCTTTAAGGTATCAATCTTTTCCCTAGAATAAATGAGGTTGGTTCACAGTTCTTGATTCTCTTAAATATACTGTGAAAGGTGATAATCACAAAGATTGGCAATCCTGGTAACATTAAGAAGGTTTTGATAAGCTTCTCTTTTTTGAATGGAATCAGATTTGAGAAGATCTGCATAGAAGGAATATCCAGGATTTTCTTTGTGCCACTTCACCCTCATGTAAGCATTGAAGGCTTGATTCCACTGGTGTCTGGTAGGTACATCTCTCCTTTTATCTCTTATGACTCAGTTGATGTTCTTTTCTCCATAGTGGATATTTTCATGAGGAGATAGAAGGGAAGGTCCTTCTCTTTTAGTTGGATGATAAGGCCATATTTTGTCTGGTCTCTCTTCAAAAAGAGGTATTTCCAAGGTATAAACATATGGGGGATGTAAGGGATTGATATGTAACCCTTGCTAAGATCTCTTGAAAGATAAGATTAGGCCTTTGACTATTGTATTCTCTCCTTATATCATAGAAGTCTTGATCAGAAAGGTGAAAGATTTCATATCCTTGATTGTGAACCAGAGTATATCTTCATAACCCACAATAGGTTGAGGCCAGCCTTGTTCTTCTAACCAGTCTAGTATCCTTTCATCATCATAAAACATCCCAGAAATGTTGGTAGAGGCGTCCCAGTCAGTTCAATGTATTCCCAGATGGTGAAATGGGATTGTTAGATGACTGGCAAGGTGATCTGTTTGTTCTAGAGCATCTCGATCTTCTGTTACTCGAAGAGGTAGATCCAACTGTACTAGGTAGTTGGGGATATTGCAAGCAATCCATGGTACTAATCATCACTCTTCTTCTGCTGGATTATCCATCCAATCCATGATTCTGTGATGGGTTATCTCTTCAAAGAATAGATCTGGTCTGGGAAGTGGGTATGGAAATGCTACCACTCCCAGATCCATGATGTGTATGACATCTTCTATTCTGGGATACCCAACAGGTGGATTGTACAGCATGTTGAGCTGTGTTACTGAGATGCTGGAGTAGAGTCTGTCCTCCAGATGCAGAGGACTGGGGCTGGGTACTCTGCTGGGTGGCAGAGTAATGGAGATTCTGGTTCCTTCTTCTACAAACTCTCCTTCCATTGTATACATGTCCTTCAGAGGATTCTGAGCTTCCTTTGGAGATTCTGGGTGATCTGGATAAACCAAATTATCTTGGAGTGAACCTTGGTTCATCAATGTAGGTGAATGGGAGTTCAATGTTGTAGGAGTGTCCTAAATCTGCTGATTACAGTTCATGGATGAGAGTATCAAGGAATTGTTGAGGAGTTATAGATGGAGAATGGGTATGATAAGGAGGTGGCACAGTGGGTCTAGCAGGAGCTGTAGAAGTAGGAGGTCTGGGAGATAGGATCTGTTGTGGTGGAGTGAAATAGGATTGTAAAGAAGAATGTTGGGAATGCTCAGAGTTGACAAGAGTCTAACTTCTGGTCTCAATGTAAGTGGATCTAGGTTGTGACTGAATACCACTCGATCCTGAGGATGGTGGTGAAGGAACAAAGATCTGATTAGTTTCTCCTTGATCCTATGATTCTCTATGAATCATACCTCACTCTCCCTGTTCACTTCCACTTGTAGTAGCAGAAAATAATGACTTCTCCTCAACCACAGGAAATGATAAGGGGGTTGCTGGATGTCCAAGCATATGATGGATAGTAGGGATGCAAGCAGGTTGTACAGGATCTAAGGGTGTGTTCCTGTGCAGATGTAGCAAGATAGGAATAGATCCTAATCTCTGGATCTGTCCAAAATCAGGATGTGGAGAATTCGGATGACACTCTTCAAATATAGTGCAAGTGTGATATGAAGCAGGGTTGGAATTGAACTGCAAGATATGGTTGAGAAAGTCTGAAGGGGTGCATTCCTCAATAAAGGAAATGCTACTTACAATGTAGGTCTGTTTTATCTCAATGGGATGATCTGGATTGCCTATAGGGCTAATGTTGATCATGCATCAGTTAGTATTGGATGCCCATGCATGCCCAAAAGAAAGATCAATGGCATGGATGATGGCTCCCATATGTATATCTACATTGCCTCTTGGTCATTTCTCCTTCTGACCCCATTACATTGTTGTGCACATGTGCAGTAGCATACATTGCACACAGATGTAATAGACAGAGGTTTGGTATAGGAGTATTACACTTGATTAGATCAAAGTGTAGCTTGATAAGATCTCAGATCGACTGATCTGTGAGAGCAGTGAAGGGGATCTGAGATGTGTGAGAGAAAGAAGCACTTGCTTCAGATTTTATCTCCACTAATTACATGATGAGTATTTATACTTGGAGTTAAAGAGGAGATCTAATCTCTAATCACTAAATAGAGAATAAAGAAGTGTCATATGACTTTAATATTACCATAAGGGATAAAATGAAAATGTTGTATGATCCTAAAATTTACAGCATTTAATAATGCTGATCATTAATCTTACAATGATTGTTAATCATTGTAGTCAGTACTTGACTATTATGGTATGACATTCACAGGGTGTATGATAACTGGAAATCCTGTCTGATCTAGCCTGCAGGGCTCCATTGGGTGTCCTTTAGGGGTTCTATAGCCCCTAGACTTCATTTCCATCACAGAGATATGTGGGACACCTGTTATGTCACCACAATGGGTGTACACATGTGGGGCACATAGTAAATGTTAGTGTGCATAGCAAAATGCAAGCTGCATAGCAATTTGTAACCTACATAGTGCTATATAATTGAGGGGTGACTATGCAAGTACTGCTGCTATGTGGTCTATGTAGCACTACATATGTAGTTGGCATAGTGGTGCACCAATTTCCAGATGTAAGAATAGGCATAGGAATGATTGGGAGGTTCGAAAAGGAGTGTAGGTACTTAGAGTGTACAGTAGGTGGAATGCTACACGACACTGTGGGCAGAATGGGTGAAAGGAAAGAGAGGCAAAGCCCACTCCATTTCTCATGCATAGACTTTAACCTATGCTTGCCTCATGCCTTGCCTAGTGTAGGCAGCCAACTGCCTATTGATGGTGTGCCTTAAGCATGGCAACCTCATAGATGGGCTAGTCACTAGACAAATGAACCCTGCCCTACTCACATTGGAGACACTCTAAACAGAAACATAGCAAGATGTTATTCATGGTACTGGATACAAGAGGGGTAGAAAGAAAAAGCACTGAAACAACAATCAAGCAAATGCACACAGACAACATTGTAAATGAAAGGAGTAGGGAAGATGGCTTGAAACAAGGAGCGAAAAAAGACACGCGGCTAGGAGCGATACACAAAGAGACTGTGGTATGTCTATGTCTGACCTTGTAGGTGTTTGGGCCTCCACTTCTTTTGTGACACCGTCTCAAACCCGTCTGTGTCCTTTTTGTTCTCGGGCAATGGCGCATGCATTGTCCTAGGCGACTCAGTGCGCAGCGCACCAGCAGAAGGTAAACCTTGTTTTTCTAATTTATCTTTTTCACGTTGGCGCCATCCACCAGCGGCACCACTAATCCTGGGTGGGCCATGAGAGACAGGTGATGGCGCAGGTGCCGGGCTCTCAGGGCGCGTTGGTGCAGCACTCGTCTGCTGCGAACGGGATCGCCAGCCACCCTCGACCGTGCTGCGGATTACCGGTGTCGGCCTTGTCTTGCCTTGCGCACGCAAGCGCGCCCGCTCCTCTGCGTCTCGCTCCACCTGTGCCTTCTTACGCGCCTCCTCGATTACCGTAGCACGTTCAAGATCACGTTGCCGACGCTGTTCCGCGAGACGCTCCTCTTCCTCTCGCTTTCGCTCTGCCTCGGCCTCTTCTGCTGCACGTCGTTCTGTGGCACAAACATGCATCCGTCAGTCGTGCGTTGGCAGCAAGGGATGAATGAGACAACGCACCTGCCTCGGCTCTCTGCCGCTCTTCTTCTTCCTTGCGTGCAGCTGCTTCAGCCTCCTCGCGTTGCTTCCTCTCCGCTTCTATCTGCGTCGCATGCGCCTGTCGCCTCTTTTCCTTTTCCTCCTCCATCTTCTCGTTCGCGGCCGCCCTCCGTCGCTGATACTCCTCGACGCGCGCAGCTAGCAGTCTCTCCCTGTGTAAATTAAATTCATCTTGCATTCGGATCAACCGTTTCTTGGTCGCCACCGCCTGATTGTGCGCCGACAGACTGTTTTCAATTCGAGCTTTCTGGAGCGCTTCAAACGTGGCACGGTCAGCGGCCTGTTGGTCCGCATAGTCTTGCGCGAGGAGTGGCCGTTCGTCTCTGCGGTAGGCACGTTCGACGTGGTCGATCCGTTTGGCAGCGATACGTAACCGTTGGTTGAGATCTTTTTTCTCCTTTTCCAACTGTTCAACTTGAAGACGCATCAGTCGGTCCTTGCTCAAATCTTCCATGTCCTAGAAAAACAGAAACCGCGGTAGAGTCAGTACCAAGCAGCGATACCCAAAGCCCCATTGAAAGGGGTGGGACGACGTACAGCCCTTGACAACTGCAGTCCCCCTCGCTTGATGAGCTCCTGCGCGAGTTTTTTCGCCTCCTCCGTCCGGATGTTCTCAATTTCCCGCCGTGCACGCTCGATCTCCTTCTTTTTAGCTTCTTCCTTTTCTTTTTGCTCCTCGATGAGTTTCTTGGCGCGAGTGAGCTCCGCACGGCGGGATGCTTCCTCCTTCTCTTTGCGTACACTCAGCTCAGAATGCAGTTCGCGACGACGCGCAACGAGTGCGCGGCGAAGGGAGAGTGCACGGCGTTCCGCATTAGCAGCCGCGACAAGCTCTGCAAACCGGGACGACTGCTTTTTAGCGTCTTCTTCCTCGGTGAGCACTGGCTGTGGATCTATCGTACGCACGGCGTTATGGAGAACCGTCGCGAGTGTGCTCAAGCGGGTGCGCACAAGATCTGTGGACGAAGGCTGGATGGTGGTTGTGTCGTGCGACGACGAGGCGCAGGTCGCGCTCGGTCCCGCAAGCTCGTCTGGATGGGCAAAGGGTTCGTCGATGAAGGAGATGGTGTCGGTGGCATGGTCGACACGGATCCGGAGCTCACCGCGGCGTGCGCAGCCCATAAAGTACGCCTCCACTTGTTCTGCGCCAAAGTCCTCAAGGGGCTCGACAAGCTCCAGGAGAGCGCTGACCTTGAGCGTAGTGTAGACTTGGGATAGTTGGGAGAGAAGGCGAGAGAGGAGGGCGCGTGTAAGAAGTGGTCGGTATCCTGCATACTGCGTGTCATTGGCACAGAGGGCGGCGAGGATGGGTGCAGTGGACTCGCAGAGATTGAGAGGGTCGAAGGAAGCTTCGAGGAGGTTGTAGAGGGATTTGATCGGGGCTGGAGAGAGGCGAAGGACGTCTCGGGAGAGCTGCGACGCAGTCAGGGTAGTTGAATGGCAAAAAAGGGAAAGCAACCTACAGCATCCTTGAGAAGGCCAGCCCGGGTCGGTGCCTTTGTAAGGCCGAGGAGGGCGGCGAGGCGCGTGCTCTTGGACCGACCGTCATCTTCGTCGCCATGCAGACCGACGGGGACGGCCAAAGCGCTGACGAGGACTTGTCCAGCAAGACGGCTCATCTCCTCTTCGGATCTACCGCCGATGCTTGTCACGACGGCATAGTAGCGACCCCATGCTGCGGCATGGTACAACGAATTACCGCTGGTGAGGAATATCTTGGTCAGTTTTTCGTAGTAATTTGCCATCATGGCAGGACGGGGCGCTTTCTTTGCCATAGTAAGAAGGTTGTGGACATCTTCGACGGAACGGAACGCCTCTTGCCAGAGCTCGAGCTCGACGGATGTGTTGAGCTGTGCAAAACGCGTGTCGAGATGGTGCTGCAGGATCTCTGAATCGGAGAGATTGATAGCATGGGCTTGATGTGCATATTTTGCAACGTTGGAAAGATGGAGACGGAGGGTTTCGCACAGGCGGCGGAACTCCACCTTGCGCTGGTACTTGAGACAAAAGCGAAAGGCCTGCTGGGCGACTTGCTGATGGACGAGATTGAGCAAGACGATCTAGATGGAGAGTGCGGCTCACCTGATATATGGCCTCTAATCGGGCATTGTTTTTGAGGGTTTCAAGAGATGTGCGATAACTCTCCCAGAGGAACTTGAGCCAAGGGGTGACAAGAGCTCTATCGGTGCGATCCTTGCTCTGATCGCCGCTGACTGCACCGAGCAGAATACTCTCTGGTGTTTCGCTCGCCTCGAGATCGTCGACATCGACTGCGACGGCCTTGTCAGCCTTTTCCTGGGCCTCCTGAACCTTGGCGTCTGCGAGAGCGAGAAACTTTTGGATGACGACCTCGATAGAGGCGACGTTTGTGTTTTGGGCGATATTCTTGTACTGCATGAGGCCTTCCTTGGCCGTCCTTCCCTTGCGCATGTCGACACAGAGCTCGACGAAGCGCAGCAGGATCGGCTCCAGCGCTGGGAGGGGCGTCGACCTAAACCGCTTCGAAGTGAACATCTCCGAGAGCGACTGCAGGGCTGCATGGGTCTGTCCAACCGAGACGAGTCCCTCTGCCTGCTTCAAAATCGCCTCCGGTTTCGTGAACGGCGCCATCTTGTACAGAAAAAAAGAAATCCATTTTCATTGGGTACCAAAGTACCACTCGTGCGAACCAATTTCCTTTTCTAATACTACAGCCATCGCTGCACCACCACGCTGTTCGCCAGCCCAGCGTCCTTGATCGTCACCTCATCGTGCTCTAAAATACGATTTGGGAACGTCGTTCCAATCGTGTATGGCCTCGACAGATTGCCGGGTCGCGACCTATCTCTGCATCAGCACCAGGACGTCCATACATAGCCCACATACCCATTGATAAAGTTGCGAATGTCGGCCACCGTGTGCGTCAGGTTCATCCGACACGGTATTCTGCACACATAGTGTCAGGCATTGTCTACATATACAATTTACACTTACCTTGTTCCATCTGCCAATCGGATCTGCACCGTCGTCGTCGGTTGCGCGAGATCAACCTGGAACATCGTCGTCACACTCTCCCTCTCCGCCCGGCCCACACCTGTGCTCGGTCCAGGGGAGAACGACCCTGGCATGCCCGTCATGGCAGGTACAGGCGATCCAAGTCGATTCCCCGAACCACCAAACGGTCGTTTCTCTGGCGTATAGTCCTCGTTTGTCCGCTTTGACACGATCACCTCCACTGGCTGTCCCATTCTCACGTTCAGCGCCGACGCAGGCGCACGCCTACCAACGGCATGAGTATATGCGCGCACAACATGCATGTGCCATACCCCGTGTTGATCTCCTCCAACAACCGCTCGTTCTCAGGATTCCCATAGCTGTAAAACTCACCTCCTTCAATACTGAATCCGTTTCGCCAAAACGTAATATATCTCTGCACAACCTCTTCGTCATCCTCATCGTCCTCCTCTAATCCAATGAGGTGAGTAAGACAAACGAGTGATCACACAATCTTTACCTCGCTGTACTTCTGGATCGGGGACAAACGTGCTCTCGACATCGTCACTCCCCAATGTGTGTCCGCCTCCCCTAAACGCCGTCGATTGCCTCTCGGTCGTGAGCGGTTGAGACGGCCTCGAAGCAGACATCCTGCGATCAAGTCAGCCTCTCAGCTACGCACATCAACCACATCCCACATACTCGGCAGCACGCCGAAGGATATCTTGCACCATCCTCCCACCCGGCACGTTTTCACGCGCATTCGGATTCTGCACAGAGATACCGCTGATGGAATGCAAAAGTCACGTTTGGTAGAGTGTTACGGAAACGCTTGTATGCGTACCTGCGCTCTCCCCCAGCAAACCAGCTTTCACCTTCGCGTGGCAGGTCTTCGCTGTCGTCGTCATCGTGTGAGATCGAACGAGCAGGACCTGGACTAGACGATGCGAGAGAGGACAGCGTTGCAAATCGTCCGGACCTGTCCTCTTTCGTTGACATGGACACACGGGACGAGATCGCACATACCTGGACGACGGGCGAGAGTGAGAACTGTTGTTATTGTTCCAATCACCGATGCGACCCATGCGTGGTGTAGAGGGTCTCCCCCATGTTGATGGCGGTGGATCTGAGGGGGGTCCACCACCGAGTGTGTTTCCGCGACTGTTGTCCGACATGTTCTCTAGAAACATCCGATCGACACGCAAGTGGGGTATTTGTCAGCACAGCCACTAACAAACTTACATGATCATTGCGACTCAAAAAATGGCTATGATAGCATGCAACAACTCTCCTAGACCACGGTAAATACACACGTAGCATGGGGAACCGCAATAGTCTGTGAATTGGGGTCAGAACCGGAGCCGAAGTGCTTGCGTTCAGATACGGACTGGTCGCGGATGAGAACCAATATGACGCGACCTTGTATGGACCGCAAGACTACGCACAATCTGTCGCACTCAAGACATGGAATGGGTGTCACCACTGGCGTCCCTGGACACACTACAATCTGGCATGTCTCTAGCTATTCAATGGAGCGTGGACCACGCTAGGAAGAAAAAATCTTGTGGAGTAAACATACATAGCCTAGAATTCCAACGCGTTCTGTTCAAGCTTGCACGATGAAGAAACCCGAAGGATGAGATGGCAATGAAATTAGGAACCAAAGGTGTGTACAAGGTTGAAAAAAATATGACACTGCGCACCTTAAGATCCTGCAGTGTACAACATGGTAGACTCCCGTGACTCAGTGCTTCGGATGACAATTTGAATCGCGTACGCGCAGACTAGATCCCGGTCGTCGTCGATACGTAAGTGATTTACTCACAGAAACACCGGCAGCAGTTACGACGCGGGATAAAACAAAACGCGCCCAGAGCCGAGGAGATCCAGCGCTGGTGCGGGCAAAGCACAGAAAAGGTCGGTGGTTGCCACTCGAAGGCAATCGTCCAAAGCATCCGTCCCGCAGACGTCGGCACGCCATTCTCTCCGGCGTCCAGCCTCATTGCGTACCACATCTCGCCGATATCGCTTGCCTTCCGTAAAACGTTGGGTGTTAAGGAATGGTAACGGGCATTATCATCGATTATACAGCAATCACTTTTCAAACTGATCCTTGACATATTGCCGAAGTATATTCATTGCTTCATGCCTGACGGTCGGAGGTATACTGTCTAAATTGAAAAAATAAACACGTCGTGGTTAAACCTTCCAAAGGATCTTCACCTTGAGCGGACAAGGAGATCTCATCCAATATTGCGTGAATGGACGGTGTATCCGTTGACAGAGCGCGTTCTATGGACCTGCCGCATCAGCGCTGATACCGTTGCACACCCGAAGATACCCTTTGCTCGGTGGCGCATCTCGTCCACCCATCCGTATTCCGAGAGCTTAGATGATAGGTGGTGAAGTATTCTGGAGTCAGGGTGTAAAAGCCCGCGTATTTTTTTTCCAAAGAGAACGTATACCAATCCCATTCTCCGTTTTGGATCATATGACGACGAACTTGGACATAAAAGTCGTCTATGGATGTTGGTTGGGACATTGTACGCAACAATAACAATCTCCGACTCAATGATGCCTCTCTTATTTCTTCCATGCTCTGCCGCCTGCAAATGGTTGTAAAACTACCATTAGATTCGTGCAGGGCGAATTGTATTCATAGATCTTCGAATCCCAACAGCGTCGAATGCTTTGTCCTCTGGGAGGATGCTTCATTAATTTTTCTTTGCAGCATAACAAAGCTGCGGCTTTCCAGAGAAAGGACTGGTTGTTTCTTGGCACACAAGGCCCGAGTACTGTGACTACCAAAGTGAGCATTTTCTCCGGTGTGGTCCTCCTGACAACGAAGACGCAGTCCGAACTGGTGCTTCTCCATCAACCATACCGATTGGATAACGTATTCGTATTTCCGCGTTGTCACAGTGTTGCCTTGGGCTAGGCCCTTCACGGTCTGCCCGCACTTCCTCACTTGCCCAATCGGTGCTGTCGCGAAGCTTACGCCGTGCGAGACATTGCTTCACAGGAACCTCGGGGTGCCACCCAATAAATTCGGGGTGATGGGACGACCATATCTGTCCAAGGAGGTAGACGTGAGGCCCGTCCAACGCGCCCGAAAAAAAGAACACAAAATCAAAACGCCGTCTTCTGTTACATGATCGTATGACGCTCGATGAGGGTATAAATTCGCGTCAAGTACCAGTTTACATTCCCCAAACAGTATCGTTTTTTCATTCGTGTTCTCTCTTCTTGTTCTCGCATTCGACCTTTGCACCCGATTCTCCACATCGCCATGTTCATTCGTGTGTCTGCCTTCCTCTTTGCCATTGCTGCGGGCATCGTCGCTGCGGACAGCACTTCCAGTCAATGTGACAATGGTTCTCTTCAGTGCTGCAACAGCTCCTATGATGTCCGTTCCTCTTTCCCGCGCTCCGCTTGTTTTCTCATGCGAGCGTTTCCTTGTCTTGCACAGCCGACCGGGACCGATCTGGGGCTTTTTGGTGGTCTCGTTGGCGAAAATTGCATTCCCATTGCCTCTTCTTCGCAATGCAGCCAGCAGAGTCTCTGCTGTAACAATGACAATTTTGTGCGTTTTTGATGTCTTTGGTGTTATGCTATCTGACGGTCGTCGCGCTGTGTCCTTTCTAGAACGGTCTTGTCAACGTCGGTTGCACTCCTATCACCCTGAACGCGTGAATATGTTGGTCTACAAGCGTTGGCATAGAATTCGAACTTTTTGTGCCTGCATACGGACAGCCAATGATATTAGGGGCATCGTATCATGGGGTCACCTACATAGATAATCTTTGCACCTTCTACGGTGGTATATATATACATCTTGATCGTATATTGGGTGATATTCGATCGATGCAAACGCACCTTGGAATTTAGCGATTGAATTCGAATGATTCCATGGAACAAGCAGCACTTCCTGGCTGATACAATGTGTGCAGTGTGACAAACCGGGTGGATGAAGCATTGGTAACGACGACAGACGACGGAAAGCCCATGCAAGACAAACTCGGGAAGTAGTGCGCCTACAACATTCGCCATCATACACAAGGATCTGATGCATACTTGACAGGCAGACAAGCATACTATACGAGCGCGAAACAATCTACGCACAACTTTCCATCGCTACGCCAACCGTATAGATCAAGAAACCCAAACAAAACGAGGAAGCCACTCACTTGGGTATGCTCTCGATGCAACACGTACGACACACGATGCGTCCGCAGCCGAGGATAACGATAGATTCCGGACGATCACGTACGCCACCATACGTAGATGTAGTGTCGAGATGATCACAGCCATGTGAATCACAATCGTCGTCGTCTTTGTCCATCGGCCGTTTTTTGCGCTTGACAGGGGTGGAGGTATCACAGTTCATCGTGGTGTAGCTGAGACCAAGCGCGATGCGCTTGGGAGAGACGGGTGCAGTGGTGGGGGACGGCGAGCGCGTGAGGGCAGGGGTAGGCGGGAAGGACGATGGGCGCGTGTACGACGTACATGTACGCGCGCAGACGGCACACGTCAAGGCAGTGCATCTGTTTGGACAAGTGATATATCAGTACACCGTTGAGAGAAAGTCTCATTTCGTCGAGCCCAAAGGCTAACATGCTAGGTGGCATCGACAAGACTACTCGTCAAAGGATAAGAACGCTACGACACACCTTGAACATGCTGAAAGGCTTGTTGCGCTGGGTGACATCGCCATAGAGAGAGCGCGGTGACATGTTGAGCACGATAGTTTTGGACACAAAGACGGTGCATTTGGGCTCGAGGCGAGGTTGGAGTTGTCCGTCAGCGCTCGAACGCGCTCACACCCTGAGTCGGAAAGTTGGTTGAGTTTTCTCCTTTTCGATGCAGGCTTTCGAGGAGTTTCCAGGGATGGGTATGTTGAGGTGCGCATGTGTGTCGAGAGAGTCTGGGTACGAGTGTGGTAAATTGCTTAGCAGTCGAAAGTCACATTCAGAATTGTTTATCTCAGACACCAGCCTCTCAGTTCCTCTTGGATTACCATTTATTAGGTTGCTCAGCGCTCAGCTTTGGTTCACTTCGAATGGTTTGGTTCCAGTGGACACCGACTCTCGTGCAATTGCAACAACCACCGACAAACTCATCTAGGGCGTCCGCTTTTACCAAGCAACAACGCAACTGTCATTGGAGGGTGCTCATCGTCTTAGTCACGCAGCGCCTTTCAGTTCTGGTACAAGGCTTGTTGTCCAATCCATAGTAGTGGATCACCGTTCCCGCAAGTTCTCGGGCTCATTCCAAGAGGCGTGAGTCATGTTGGCCTCTGGTACCTTTAATGTCTACTGGCTCACTTGGTGGCTGGTTTACGGGTGTAGATCCTCTCCAAGGAAACGGGATTGCGCTCAAACTGCTCTACCTCTGGTGAGATAAACCACTCAATACTTCCAAAGAGCCCCTTCATAATGTCCGTAAATCTCATCTGATTCTGTTTGTCACCTCTCAGTTTATTGGCTTTGATGAGACCTTGTCCATCTGACAGAATAATAGGTACGTTCAATTGAGACCCTGGTCACGTTGATGTCTCGCTGTGATTGCGTAAATAATGCGCGAACACATGCTGCGACCGGATTCAACGTCGTCATTCCGTTGCGCATTCTGCCTCAAGCTTCAAAGCCCTCATGTTGTCGGTCCTGGGATTCCACCCTCAACGACCCGACTATGTCCCCCTATACTGCTTGTGGACAGTAGCATCCGTTGACGCGGACGATCCAATCTCTTGGTGGCATTGTGCTGCATAATTTAATCATCGTGGTACAAAGACACCGCCTGGTTGATCGAACGGTGGGATCTCCGATAAGCGCAAGCATGTAGTAACGAGCCCAAAATGTTCGTCTTCTACTTCATATCCTGTGCTTGTGCACGCGCCTGTTGGCAATCGATCCGGAAACATATATGACCAGTATATATCGACCATGATGCATGACAGGTATTGTTTCCAAGCTCTATTGAATTTCGTCTCAAAACCTACAGTGCACATGGACTATCAAACAGGCGGGTAATCGAATTCCGAGTGCACCCATTGCCTATCAAAAAAGAACAAACAAAGACGATACAGCGGTACAGCGTGCGGCTAGTTGAAATCAACTGGAGAGCAGGCGACATTGACCCAGCCTTTCTATATCCCGACGCCTGTCAACGAAGCAAGCAGGGCAGAGAAAAACGTCGCAGACTCACATAAGTGTTATTACTACAGCACACAGGCTGTTGCTGACAAGAGGTCGCCTGACCCGCCCCATAGATGTTGAGGGGAACGCAGTCAATACCGAGATTGTCCGATGCATCGTACTGCATCGAGAGCATGTCGAGCATGGGCTTTACGTCGGACGCCTGTGCAAAAAAAGAGTGAGGGATGGGCATCACCCGAGGGAAACAGAAACGCACGTTCAGGAAATGGTTGCAGCACTTGATCTCGCCAGTGTTGCACACGCCCGAGGACGTTGTACCGTCGCGGCGAGCATGTACATGGCGTTCCATGCGCGCACTGGTGACGACAGCAACGACGATAGCGAGCAGAGCAGAGATGCGAGTGAACATGATTCGAGGGAAGAAATGGAGGACGATGGGGTTGCGGACTGGGGAGGGGGTATTTATGTTATCGGCCACCAGTCGGCTCGGAAGGAAATGCAATACTGTCGGGCACAGGTGACGTCGTTGTGCGTTTATCGGAACATTGATAGAGCGTGTGCCATTTGTCAGAGGGCCTTTGAAAGGAACACACCTGCTCTGATTGTCACTGTGCCACTACGCCTGCAGAGACGGTAGCTCGAGCTCATAGATTCGGTGAGTCGGTGTCTGACATTCAGGCAGCTGCGTGACAGATGTGGAAAATGGCACAGAAGATGTTCTATAGTGAACTTGTAGTCTGTCACAAGATCCCCACGAACACTCACCCGTTAGCCGTAAGAGAACTACGTGAGCGTCCTGTGATTGACAACGACTGATCACAACACGTCCGTTTGTTGCTTTCAATACGATTCTTTGACAAGTTCTTGCACGTTCGTACGCCTGAAGGTGCCAACAGCAATCGTACTCGTTTCTTCTATTTGACGACGGGTTGGTTGGTGGTTTCAGTTTACATCGCTTCCTTGCAGAAACGGGAGTTGATTGGTAGAACTTCAATCGCACACATGTCATGTCATGTCTGGGCTGAACGGTTGTGATTGGACAGGATAATATTGGCGGGAGCGGGTTGGTGGCCTGGATTCAACCCGTAAATCCAGAGTACTGTACACGGAAGAGGTGCGTTGCCCGTCAACCACATGTGAGCTTCCCGTGCTGAATATGTGTACTACCCTATACTTGCGCCTGAAGCTTTGCCTGTATCACGTTGATCAAGTAATTCATATTTTCTTGCTTCTTTTGTATCGTGTCCGACAATGAGTCGAGGTTGGTGTGAATAAAGTCGGCTTTCGCCTTGTAATATTTTGTCGCTTCTTCGCGCGTCTACAAACCGATTAGCACTAGAAATGCAATATTAACCGCACACAGTTACCTTTTTCACATAGTATCCGGTACCAACATCGACGATGACGTGCTCTGTGTCACTCAACTTGCCAGGTACGTAGAGCGAGTTGGTCAAGGGGACCAAGATCGTCGTCCCTAGTCGGTCATCAGCTTGGGCTGCAACATGCCAGGCACCCAGCAATGACCCACGAGCATTCTTTTGTTTAATCTCGGCTACGTTCTCAAGGCACGACTTGAACTTCGACTGTGCCTGCTTGAGCTGGGCAAAAGAACTCGTCAAGTGGTTTAGTTCCTGAGTGGATGGAATCAGTCGAGTAAACGAGAGAGAATGCGATGACCCACCTCTTCTAATTGTCTCCGCACGTCCGCGAGCTGTTGAATGTCCAAGTCGGCAACATTGATTTGCTGGGCCATCGAGGACGAGTGTGACAGTGATAGATTGTGTGACTGTGACATTTGCATTTGTGGACAATTGCCTCCACGACATTGACCACCACCGCACATTGTGTGCTGGCCGACAGCACCCCGCAGTCATCACAAATATCATGGAGAACGTAGATCAGAGTATACGTGCACCACAGGACATTGGTGTGTTTGGACGACTAGGCACTCAACACAGCTGACGACTCGGCCTTGTTCCTGTGCAGTTGCGATATTCCATGCTTCTTTTCATCCGACCAAGGGCAACGTCGTTGATTGGTGCCTAAAGGCTAGCGATGGTACGCAGTGTTGCTTTCGCATCCGTCGTTGTCCCTCAACACGTCACAGATCTCCAACTGGATGGTGTCGAATTTAGTACTCTTCCAAGTGGTCTTCACTTGGTCGACCAAGACGTTGTGTACGTCCTACCTGTCATTCCTCCTTTTCATTATAATTTCTCGCTATATTCACCAAAATCACGTTCAGTTACTTCACAAAAGACAGTTACCCGGGCGTCTGCGTATTTCGCCGTCGGCGCACAACAGAACACGGGCAACGTGGATTCAGACTTTCCTCTCTTGGTATACTCCTCGTCAATTCAGCCAGACCACGCCCCTGGAAACACGTGGACGCTCTTAAGACGCTCGTCGACACTATCTATTCATCCCTGGAAAGCAGGGGCGTCCTCGAGCCAGTCGAAACAGATTGGGAGCCCGCACAGGCCTTTTTTGAGGATCGCAAACTTCGCAGGGCGGATCTTGGCGGAGCTGGAGGGTGGCATGGGTGGAGCCGCGAACTAGATAATGTGGGTCAATTCCTTCTCTTCTTCTACTTCATATGCTCATCTTTATCCAGTCCGACGTCGAGTATTCCTCTTCCAATCCGACCCTCCACCTCCCGCATTTACTACGCATACTGGGCCCATCCGCGCTCACGGTGTATAAACACGCGCTTGGCCGGCGGCGTATTCTAATTTATACATTGCCACCAGTAGAGGCAGCTTGTGTCCTCTGCCAGGTGGCTGCAGACATCTGCTTTGAAGCCCAGATTGACCCCTCGCTGCTCACCTCTGAAGGAACGGAGGATCCATCGTCGTGGACCCGCACGCGACTCAGGGGTAAATCAAAAGAAGGCATCAAGGTCCTTGGCATGGTCACCCTAAGTGACTTGGACAAGATGCACCACGAAGGAAAAACAGGCCGCGGATGGATCGCATGTACGACCGACGCCATTTTCCTCGAAAAACCGTCCTATTACGATCTTGTTATTGACTTGACGACCTCGACACCCTCACGGACGTCGAGACCGACGTTGTATTTGTCTAAACCGATTCAGCAACCAATCGCCAAGGGTCCTACTCATCGTCTTTCCCTTGTACGATTCACCTGGAGCGATGTAAAATTGGTTCGTCCGTTCCTCACTCGTGCTGCTCGCGTTGCTCATAAGCCCCCAGTGGAACGAATTAGATCGTATCCTACGACTGGAAGGGAGTGACTGCTTATATGACTGCTGCCAGCCCTCCCCCGAGGTCAACCCGAAAGCAAAGCCACTACCCCCGTGGACAGACGCATGGCAGCTGTACGAAGATGTCTGCCTCGTCTGTGCCGGCCTCTGGATCGGATCCTGGCGCGGTAACTCCTCCGCGTCGTACTCGACCGGGAACGGCTCAATTGCAGACTGGGGCAAGGTTCGGCTGGAAGGGGATGACGACCTCAGTCTAGGTGGCGCATATATGCGAAATGTCGGCATGGGGATTGAAGGGCGGCCCATGGGCACGACTGGTCCCAACACCAAAGGCATGCGCAAATCCGGTGGCATGTCCATCAGATCCTCATCTTCTGCCCGCCGCCAGGCCTCGTCTGGCTCTATATCCGTGGCCATGGCCGCACCCCTGAGCGGCCCCGATGCTGGCGACGCAGACCACGTACACGAGCGGCATGAGCGACAGCTGTTGACGACGCTTGCGCTCCTACAGACGTTTCACGCCAACACGTGTTTTCAGCTCTCACGTCTTGCAAGCCTTATCCCCCCTCTTCCTTTACCACTTACAGATCGGCCACCCACCTCATCTACCCCATCCGGGACATTGCCAGACGCAGAGGTGGTCTACTTGACCGCACGCGACATCCTCTCATTCGAACTTGGCCCACTCAGCACGCTCGATGGCCGCTACCTCGAATGGCTCGCAGACGAATACGGCGGTGGAACACGCGTCGTCGTCAAGCGCGGCTGGAAAGACCTCTTTAGTGTCCTCTTTGGGCTTACCTAGACATGATCCCGCCACTGGTGGTTGTGATACCTGGTGTATGGACTCGTATTATATCTCGCCACGTTTGTTATGCTATTTGTAATGCTTTTTTTTCGTTCGTATTACGACCCTGCTGGAATATAAGTATATGCAGTGGCGTGTAGCCTTGCGGCGATCCGGTTAAAAAACTGAAGCCGGTCGACCCGGTGTCGATCAAAATCACGTTGATCGATCACTAGCACGTTTGAACGTTGAGTCCTATTGAACGTTTTCCAATATCCAGGTACGAGTAGTATTGAGGGTACCTTCAATTCAAAAACGTTTGATCCTTTGGACCTGATCACCGTCCAACTTCTCACTTCAAATTCAAACACACGCGCCGCGTCAGGACGAACAACCCCTGCAAACGTGTCTTGATCATGAATTCCCGAGCATCCGTCAGGGTATACGACATGTATCCAGTACAGCAGGTATAAACGAAAGATGTGAAAAAAATTATAGACATCCAAACAAAAAAGAGGTACCCAAACGGGCACACATCCGCCGTGTTTGAAAAAAAGGCAGAAGCATTTCAGAGAGGGTCATCTAGATCGTCACGTTCATCTGGTGCGAGTCATCATGCCCGGACAGCTTTCCAAAACGACGCGTACCTGCAACACAACCGACATGTCAGAAAAAAAAAGGACAAGCGCGTCGACTCGGCACGTACATATTGACCATGTCCAACGCCGTCTCTGGCCCTTTTCGTATACCAATCGGCATCACCTCGAACCCGTGCCTCCTAAATCTATATATTGACGTGAGATAGGAAGCCACAGTAAAAAAAAAGATGTCACGTACACTTCCTGATACCAGGGCTGTCTCGCAGCCGATCGCCACAGCACAAATCCACCCGGAGACAACACCCTCACGAGTTCGGACACCTCGTCCTCAACGTCCTTGGACCCAGGCGCGAACCAGTCTAGATGGTCCATAAGAATAGCACGCGTGAGCGACGCCGTCGAGAGACCACGAAGGACACTGCGCGATCTCAGCATCGTCTCATCGTACGACAGCAAAAAACACGCACTTGATAATCGAATCGGTGTGCAAACGGAACGCATCGGTCGCCTTGGCATTGTCCGATCTAAGTTTATCAAACCCTGCACGTGTAAGATAAGACGGGCACGAGGTTGGAGTGTAGTGACCACTCAGGCACTAGAGAAGATCATGTGAGAAAATGTGGGTGCAAGTCAACACTCAGTGACACACCAAGGGGTAAAAGTATGCGCCATCCTTGAACGAGTAGGTCGCAGGGATAGGGTCCAGCGTATCCCTGACAAATTCGTATACGTTGCCTTCGTTGAGCAACATGTTGCGCTGGTTCTGTGGGACACCGAGAGCGTTCCAGCAAAAGGCAGGTGTTCTCAGGAGCGCGACGACAAGCGGGTTTAGAAGCACAGGCTTCAGTTTCTCTTGCCATATCTTTACTTGGTCCGCGATCGTAGAAGCATTGCAGAGTTCCTCCGCATCCTTGGTCACACCAGCGAGATGAAAGATGAAGCGAGCAAGACGGATCGCCAAGCCACAGTAGCCGTTCATGTAGAACGACTTTGAAAACGCCGTATCGTTGATGTGCCAAAACTGGTAGGCATTTGAGGAAAGCAACGGCGAAAGATTGAAATCCAGGATCTCGCGGAATTGGGGGTACTTCCCTTCTCCAAACATGGCGAAAAAGTCTTCATAATCAAGAGAGAGCAAGGATGCGAGTTTCAGCTCTAGGAGATGACCTTGGCTGGATCAAACATCAGACAAATGAACATCGGTACAGGTGCATTGCCATACCACGGGTTCATGTCTACGCAATGAATCTGATAGGGATCATATTAGCCGGATGAACGGATGCTGGCAACATGACTCACCCTCCTAGGTTGAGCGGCGATGGCATAATGCAGCGCGTTATCGCCCGCAGACGTGATGACGAGCATCGAGTCATCGGGACCCAAGTCCAGATACTTCATGTCCTCAAACGGGTCCTCCTATCATCCAAATCAGTCACTGGTGATAGCCGACAAAAACGCCGTACCCATGTGAAAGAATAAATGAATGTCCTAAACTCTTTGTGTACAGGTTGTTCATAGTACGGCAATCTCCAGGGCTGTAAAAGCCGAACTAAATTGAGTGCAGCCACGGGGGGCGATAAGCGAACAACCCACATTTCCGACAGAGTAGTGGAACGAGCTCAAGGGAGGGGTGATGTTGATCGTCGCGTGCGCAGTTGGCGGGTCCATTTGGTTTTCAGTGTCCAACAAAGGAATGACTTTTGGGTCTTTGATGATGTTGGTTGATGCGGGAGTGTTGCAATTTCCAATCATATTTCCACTTTCGACTTCGAACGCGTGGCAGAAACGAGATACATCGCAGGATCGCGAACGACCAAGCCAAATGTAGTAAGGGCTAGAACGGGTGTGAGTGCATCGGACGGTGTATAGGCAGACCACGTACATGCGCACGATGAGCGGAATGATGAAGTGGTTCCTGCCATTGTATGTCTTGACCTGACAAACGGTGAGAGAAAGGGAATAACGAGTCGTCCTGACGTACCGTGCCAAACTTGTACTCGAGATAGTCACGTCGGTGAGGGGACAAGGACACATGATCAAAGTCAAACCAGATTTGCCAGAACCACCTGCTGAGCCAACCACACTCTTTGCTAGTCCCTCCGATCGCTTTCTCGTGCAACGATGGCTGTCGCCCAGATGTGTAAAAGTCGACGACACCGAGCAGGCCTGTCTCTGGAGAGAGGACATAGTCGATGCGATCGAGGAGCGCATAAAAGTTGGGGATCTAAACGGGTGTGGGCAAGGTTGACCAGAAGGGCAAGAGATACTACTTGCCATAGAGAGAGAGTAGCTGAGCGTGATGAAGCTGACGCTGCCCTTGGGATCTGTTTGGGCCCACTCTGGGAGGGAAAATTCAGTTGCGTCTTGACACAGGACGGTGATGTTGCGCCAGCCCTTGCGAGCGAACCGTTTGCGAGCGACATCCAGGAGCGGTTCGCAGAGATCGATGAGGTAGATGGCGTCAAACTGGGAGACGGGAAAGTGTTTGTCCATGAGCTCGATATTGTGACCTGGGCGATGATCAGCACAGGCGGGACAGAAAGAGAGCGAGCGCACCGGTGCCACCGCCAATGTCGATCCAGATCAACCTTTGGGATGGGTCCTTTGCACGGAGGGTGCGAAGATGGCTGACGGAGAGACGAAGCATGGTGTTGCGACCGCGCAGCAGACCGCTCCGCGTCGTGTCATAGACGTCGGCCTGGCCCTTGTAGAACTACACGGACGGTGAGAGAGCGGGAAAAAGGGTGGGGAAAGAGAGACCTTTTCGAGACGCGTGCGCTGGTCTGTTGCACGGAGCGGGCGTATGAAGCAGTGCCATATGAACTTGAGCTGAGGCACGATCGCGTTGCCGAGGACGAGGACGACGGCGAGAATGGACCCGACGAGGATGAGACAGGCTGCGACGGTGGACGAGCCGGTGTGGTACGCGAGGGCGTGTCCGAGGTACCTGCAGGGACGGTGAGCGGGTGGGAGGGCGACGAGGAGGACTGACCGCTGGTTGCAGACCACGACGAGGGCGACGAGGAGGAGGAGCCCTCTGGTGGGGGTGAGGAGGGACATTTTGGGTGAAGAAGGGTCGGGCGATAAAGGATCTTATATCGTTCCAGCCTTGTTATTTTCTGGAAATGACAGCGCATACAATCGCCGCGTCGCGTACGTTTTGACGAACGTGCGACCTCCATCGCCATCACGGGTGAGTGCAATAGATTGGCTCACTTGATCGTCCTTGGTCGCATCTATCCCCACTTGGAGAACGACATTGGCGCTCAAGCGATTATCGTACTGATTATCGTCTTAGACGCTGGGAAGGCTACTTAAGTCTCCCACCCTGCGACCCTCTCTTGCTTCGTGACATCCCTGCGTGAGTAACCGATGCCTTTCCTCCAACGAAAATACATCGATCTTATCCGCCATGTATCCTCGAAATGGGTCAACTGGGACCCTCCCATTCCCGTTCAGGTTCGCCTTGTTTCATCCATCGGGTCCGTCCGCGTGGTCGGATCTCATCTCTCTCCAGGTGGGGGAATACGGCGAAATCGACAGTGAAACGGGAGAGCTCAGAGTGCAAGGGAACATCTACGATCCAGATTTCCAAGCCGAGCTAGACAAACTCGGACTCAACCTCCACCTGGCTGACCACCCCGCACAGGAAGGCGGGGTCGAGGACGACTTTGTCATCTCCTCCAAAGGTGCCAAACGAGTCGACCTCCATCTTGGTCCAGAAGCGTTCGTGTCACCCACACCTCCATCCCCACACTGACCCTCCCCCAGTGGCATCGCAGGCATCGCAAACGCATCGCTCAAAGGGCAGTGGCAATTTGAGCACGGTAAACGCGATGCCCTCTTGGTCATGCACCGTCCTCGCCTCCGATTCCTACCAAACAACGTCATCCTCGACAAGCTCTACCGCGTACCGAAACTCAAGGACAAGTGGCTCGTCACGGGCGTATACGTCTGCCCCGCCTTCTCCATGTACCTGTCCAACAAATGTCAGCATCGCCACCCCCTGTTCCTTTGTCCTCGTGTGACACTAACACCTTGCAGCGGGTGAGAAAGTCTCCCTCGCACTCGTCGCCCAGGTACCCGTCGTAGGCGCGCCAGGCATCACCGCTGGCGCCGATGGTGGTTTCGGGTGGTGGACCGACTCCTCCGCCGACCTGTTCCGCAAAGCATGCGACAAGTCGGGCAAGTATATCTACACTCCCCTCTACACGTTGAAACGCCAGGTCGGATTGTTTAAGCGGTTGTTCCGTGCGGAAGACGATCCGGAGGACCACCTCGTAGGGGACGACTTGTGTGTTTTTTTTTCTTGTTCCGTCGTGCTCGGGTGCTCATCAAGATGATAGATGGGTCGATGCACCTCCGCCGTGGGATCCGCTCGACGAAGATGGCGAAGTAGACTCGCTGGCACTCGTACGCTGTGCTTTGCCTTTTTGTCGATTTGCTGACGACACCTGTCATGTCAGGCGGAAGACGATCCAGTTGGATTTTAACCCTTACAATGATACCATGCATCATGATCTTCTTACACCTGTACTGCTACTGTACTCACACGAACAACACCGCTCACCGAAACATGTACTATCGTTTATCTGGGTTTCAGGTAGCACGCCCATTTGTCGTAGTCATCATTGGATACTCCACTATGTTTCAACTGTACGGTCCGGCACACGCGGCACAGTAGCATTTATGAACCCCGAATCTCCAGCGTATCACCGCTGGGGTCGGTGCCGGTGTCAATGCCGACGCGGGGTCTGAACCCGTGACCATTGTCTGTTCAAGTACTCAACATGATAAAAGGTCGACATCGAGTACACGCCACCAACGACGCGCACCGACATCGAAAGGGGAACGAAGAAAAAGACAGCGGACGGCAAAACCAGAGCACGATCGCGTACGAACCGGATATCTAAACAATCAACGCATAGAGTATGTGATGTATGCCACTCAAACAAAGGAGATAAACACAAACGTGTAGTACATGTACAGAGAAATATGCAAAGCGCTCATGCGCAGGATGTTATACTACAGAGGCAGACGATGTCCACAGTGATGCGAGCGTGGACAGAACGAACGAACGAACCAAGGGAAACGACCTATTGAAACAAAGAAGGCGACCCAAGACCATAGGACACACAGTGTAGGTTGAAAAGGTGACGCGAATACACTCTATACCGGGCAGTTTGAAAGGAGTGATATTATGCAGCGGTGGTCGAGTTGTTACTGGGCTCCGAGGAAGGTGCCTCGGAGGGTTTCTCCGGTAGCTCTGGAAGCGTGGCAGATGATGGCGCACTCGCATTTGGCGGTGGTGGTCCTTGTGATGGATAGTTGCCATAGCCGTTCCATGCACCAGGATAGCCAACATATGGATGAGGCGGTGGGGGATAATATGGAAGGTATCCCTGTTGATTCTGTGGGTGAGGGACAACGCCCTGCTGCTGAGGGTCGGTCGGAGGAGTATTATTATAACCTGGGTAGCCGTACGGTTGTGGTGGCGGTGGACCTTGTGGGGGTGGAGCGTTAGGAGACACACTGGGATAGCGTGAGTGTGGACCAACAAGCAAAGGTAACTACGTACCCAGGTGGCCCATAATAACTCTGCGGCGGTGGGTATGGCGCGTAATGAGGATGCGGATTGGGAGGGACAGTTGAAACAGGGGGTGGGTCTGGGTAGCTCGGTGGAGGAGGGCCAGCCTGCGCAGACGTTGGAGTTGCAGGGGATGGGAGTGTGTTCCCCTGGCGGTCGGTAGGAGATGTTGATTCGGACTGGTTGGTTTTGCCCCTCCGTCTCTTGCCATGGTATGGCGCGTAGCGACCGCGCTTACTGTCTGCGACGCGGCCATCTGTGAGGAGAGGGAGACCAGTAGACAAGGGGCCATTCACCATGGATGGTGATGGATCGATGTCATCTGCTTCGCCACGGTAACGGGGGATGCCATCAACACCAATCTCGACTTTGGGTGGATTGCGAAAGTGGGTCTTGTCGAGATACTCTGGACTGATGTCGAGCGACGCCAATTCGGGAAGTGAGGACGGTGAGCGAAGACGGCCCTGTTCGACGTCTTCGATCTTGTAGTATGAGATCAGGTGCTGCGACACGCCACCTATCGTGAGGGAGAAGGTCTAGCAGGGCGTGAGAAAACAGAGGTGGAGGGGACCACGAGGACTGACCTTTTTCATGAGGCCGTCCGCCTTGAACTTGTAGCTGTTTGTGAGACTGCCGACGAGGACGCGTTCGCGTTGTCTGTCCATGCCGACAGAGCCTGACTCGCCCTTGGGACGACTGAGAGACTGACCCTCAACGCGGGCACCGTCAACGTTGTACTGCGAGTGTTCATTAACGACGTCGGGTGGGTCTGCACGGACGCCTCGGTGGCCTGCACCACGCTTGTCTGTCTCGCGGTAGAGGAGAAAGTTGCCGAGGATGCGGGAGGGACTCCAGAAGAAACCGTCAGTCCAGCGCTTGATCCCGCTCTCGTCCTCGTCAAAGACAAAGACGGAGCCCGAGGTGATCATTTTCCGTTCCGAGTCGACGAGACGGCGGGTTACTCGGGGTATGAGACCGCGACGGGCGGCTTCGAGGATGAGGAGGGCATCGCCTGTTGTCTCTATCCAGCCCGACCAAGGTGGTTCTGTCCAGGTTGAGGCTTGTTGGGAGGTAGAAGAAGTGGTCTGAGCCATCTACATGGTGGTGTTGAATCAAAGTTTGCAGGCCCAGACAAGGTTGACTCACCGAGCAGGTAGATTTGCGAGTCGGAGGCGTGAACGTGCTCGTTTTGGGACTCCACCACACACATTTAACGCCACACCTGTCCATAACCGCCAACGGGTCCGTGCACTCTGATTGACCCAATCCATTGCTGGTCGACGCTACCCGCAGCGACGACCAATGCCGGCCCAAGAACGGCGTCCGTACGACCGTCTGAGCCCACCCAACAGCCAACAAGGTTTCCCGGCATGGCGCTTAGTCATCCCGAATCACTGTCCGCGAAGGTTACCCTCAAATCGATCTTCCCATCGTACGACTACCAATACACCCTCAAGAAACACTGCGGCGCACCCGTGTTACAACGCAGGTTACATGTTGGCAGGTGTGGGGACATGGTGATGAACACTGCCCGCATTGTCCCGTTCTTTGGCCAGCGCATACACCCGACCCACGGAATGAAGGTCGGGAGTGGTGTTTCTGAGTGCAGCCTCTTTGTGCGTGATGATGCACGACTTTAATGGTGGTGTCAGTTCCTCTTTTGACGTTACTAACGACAAGGCAGGGAGACATGCATTGTGGAGTGCCACTACCCTGCCTGTCCCTGTCGCCCAGAACAATGGCACCTCGCGTGAGACGGATCGTAGCTTGTTCTGAATATTCTGCGCGTATGAAATCGGACAACGAAAAACCCATTTGTTTGGTACTTGCCTAAACTAATGGGTCACTTATAGTTATTTCAGAGAATAGGGAATAGTCTCGTACGTCTTTCTCTCCTTGAGGCACCATTCCTGGGGAAATGAGAAACGTCCAAGTACCCCAACTCGACGGACCTGCTTGTCCGTCTGGTACACAATTACCTGTTGACGTAGCGTGCATTTCGAGACAGGAGCGTTTTGCTCTGGGATGGACAGCTGGTCATGATCGAGACACGTAAATGGGAGGAGAGTTCCAACGAACCGATGCTTCAGGTGGGTTGGGCACCCGCAACTCGACCTCCTTCAAGGTTCATCTAAATTCGCAGCGTAGGCGATGGTACCCGGCGGCAATGCCCAACAAAAGTATCTTCGTCGTAGGCGGAGAACCGGGTAGCAACGGCCCACTTGCATGCCGCGATACGGTTATACATGACCCTCGACTACTACAACGCACGGAATGAAGCAACTCGTATTCATTTCTGCTTATCGTGAGCAGATTTTCGTTGGCGAGAACATTTTTGCGCTTAAGGTGCATATTCAACAGAGATTTTTGAAGGATGCTAACAACGGAATGCTTATATTGGACCCCGTGACATCCGAAAAACTTGGCAGACCGGGACTCAGGCAACTATCCTAGCAGGCTGCTCGTTTCCGAGGGAAAGACAGTCATAGATCCCCTTCAACACAATGTAAATATAGATTCAGTCAAGTTGATCGTTCATGCCAATCGCATATCATTACTGGGCTCTAGTATTTCGTCTTATGACTATACTCCGTTCACATCCGACGTGGACATCGGCGAGGAATGTGTGGTTAGTATGTGCATTTCACTGACGTTTATTTGATGCAACGATCGAAGAGAGTGGTGCTGTGCATAGTCATCTTTCCAGACAGGCTGAGAGAGGAGACTAACGTTGCTACTACAGTGCTCCTCCATGACTCTTCTAAGTCCCTTGGGCGACATATCTCCAGGAATTCTGTGATTGCCCCGTGGAGGCAACGCTCCCCCAGTTGGACAGTGCTGTTTTTTTATGAATCGGAAACGTTTATTCGTCCAGGGTTTTGAGAGAGAAAAGATGATATTGTTGCCAGTATTCGTAAAGTAACTTATGAGCCATTGTAGAACTTATCATGTGAGTAGGAGCCAGCACAATTGAATGACAATGACCTGTCCGAGGTTTTCTGACACTGTAACTGAAAATCGGTCCCAGAGCACATGCCAATTGGTATGGAAGTCGCCTGAAGAATAGTTCGGTGACCGGAACACTATGAAGTTATCGAGGGGAGGCGAACAGTATATGCGAGTGAGAACGTCCGCATGCCACACGGAGGCATTGCTTTGATTGTGAGATGACATTGTAGATTTCGATGAGCAAAGAGGATATGGGTATATCGTGGCCATGTGCGGTTGGATAATTGTAGAGAGGACGGTGCGGTTGGATGCGAACAGGTGGGTCCATGCAAACAAGAGAGTTTGCGTCCATGCGTTGGCATAGTCGACCGACCTTGGGTGGCTGGGCAAGAACGGTGGGGTGACAGGCATGGGTAAGCTGGTACGGCGGGCGGATGAGCGTACTGCGGACATGAGTGGCCGGCATCAGAAACAGAAGAGACACTGATGCGCGCGGATCCATATATGTTGACGAGTGAGTAGGTACATTTGGAACCGGCGCACGAATGGTCATAAGGGGGTCAGAATGCTTAGATTGTGTGAGTGGGCTGAACGGGTGATCGCAAATAAGACGGGACAGCAAGCGGAACCGCACAATTGGTAGTTGCGTGTGGGTGCGATGGGATGGAAACAGACGGTGATGTTATGCGCGTGTGTAGTGCATCGCGAACAGAAGGGTGCGTGAGCAGGTAGGTTTGCACGAAAGGATGAATGGGCGCGAGCCGTTGAACGATCCCATTTCTACAATCAGTCATTCGATTCCTGGAGTGGTTAGGTCACAGTCGCGACTTACCGTTTTCTTTTTCCTGCGTCCTCGATGTGTGCTCCTCATAGACCTACCCGATACTCGTTTGGCGTTCTATGGAAGGTAAGTATGATTGAAGTAACATTTGACCAAAGGGTCCACGAACACAACACATATCTCTCTTGTTGGTGGTGATTCCACCTTCATTCCACCCTTCTTCCTCCCCCTCGATGAAAAAGGTGGCTGAATACGTCTTGAGTTATGGGCGTCCTTCTCAAGACTTCCGTGGTTCATAATGTCATGCGACCACGCCCACGCCGAACGCATCCGTGTGTTCACACGGATGGCACCAACTGTTTGCGTTCGATTGACTTGTTCTGTAGTACTACGGGCATAGATTCAGTGCTGACATCAAATTAGGAACACAGAAAGACGATAGTGATGTGGAATGTTCTTGATCCTAAAGAACGGGGTACGATTGGTGATTGTATGATCAAACACCACTGTCACACCAACAATGTGCAATTGTCACTTACTTGACAACCACAAGGCATAAGCCCCATGTCGTATACCAGGAAATCGAACTGTGAAATGCAAGGTTTAGTCACATAGTGTAATCACTGCTTACTTTATAACGTCAAGGACTATCACTGAGGCTGAGCCTTGTATGTTCTAGCGATCAAGCTCTACGAACTAACGCAACTCGTTGTTATGCCATATCCACTTCTTGCGAATGTCAGAATAAAGACCTACCGTATTGAATCCTTTGGCCTGACCACCATTATAGTAAGGTTACATGGTGTCTGTTCTATATGACTGTTATTTGAGATGCTTCCTGGACAGTCACGAGTGTGGGGATAACCCGATAGTAAGTTTTCGTTGGTCGCGTTATACTCGGTTGCTTCAATTTTTCTAGTGGCAGTCGGACGTTCGCCTCCTCCAAGTGTCTGGCTACTGAATTTGCCACTTTCCACAATGCTAGCCTCATTATCGTCCTTTAGGAGACTCAAGGACGTAGGTGATTTAACAACATGCTTTGTTTCGGAACGATCCAACGGCGATGGCGGAACGCGGCAGAGTACGGCTTGCGGTGCCAACTGCCAAGTTCACGGCCGCTTTCATCAAAATGGGGTGACTTTTGCTCCCGCACGATCTGACAAACCTTGTCATCAAGCGACGAACAGTATGGGTTCGGGTATCTATAGACCCCATAGCTGCGACGGTGTAGATGATTATTCCATTTCAGGTTGCAATGAAAACATTTGGATTCATGGTGGACGTGTGCACCACCCTTGCTTCTCCGAGCTTACATTTGAGCGGGGCCGAGAACGCAAAGCACGAAATCATCTTACTGTTTGCAGGCAAAGAGCTCAAGGAATACCATAACCTGTTCAGCCCGGATATTGAACTCTACACGGAGCCAAATCGCCCTTTGTGACTCCTTCCCTTATTCCGGTTAGCTATCGACTTGACGGCTTGGTGGCTCTTTGAGATATCTACTCTTCAAACTTCCTGGTTCGAGGTGTTGCTGCTTCGAAATGGTACGTGAAGTGGTAGCATATTTCATCCGCAGTAATCAATGCTCAAACTTACATATTTATCTATCCTACTGGTGGTGGAACTGGTTCTGGGCTATCAAAACTGGCTACAGCAGTCATGCATTGGAGGGCGAAAAAAGCGGATTATTCCTACCAAACGCCGCTTCCTGTTGGCGACATCATACACAATGCATCCTTGAGGTAAGCCAGGGTTAGGGCGAGGCCATAATCGGCCCATTTTCATTTCAGACGTCAATTAATCCCATGCGGCGTTATTGCCAGTTTTTCACCACGCACATTTCGTGTAGACACGAACATGAAAATTTTCGCTATTCAAGCACCTCGTTCTGATTGATTCGTCGTGAGCTCGGGGATTTGGCGAGACCGGGCCATGACAACGTTGTTCCACTCTTGGACGTTGCACATGAACTAATCGGGACTTCCAGGATTCCATCTCATTGATTGTGTCGTTGTGACTACTGACCGATACCCCTCTTCAGTTTACAGAAGAGCGTGACTACGAGCTACGGTTCCACTAAACAGCTCCTCCTCACACCTTCTCTTAGCATGTATTTCCACACTGCTTTGCGTCATGCCAATCTCTACCACTATTCGAGACCAGAAACAAACCAGAAACGTGATAGATCCACACAGGGTATGCATCACTCGTCGTTCACCGCGGTCTGAGTAGTTGATGCCCATCTCACCTCAATTTGATACAGACCAATGCACTCATCACACTCGGAATTTCACTGTACAACGGGCTATGACTTCGCAACTCGGATCAGTATGACCCTTATGACAGCATAGCTGGGTCTGACAACAGAGTTTGGTACAACTCTCAGAGTACTGCATCAATCGCACATATGTCACTTTGTTAAATATACTGTCGAGTTCGCTTCTGGCCCACTGCCATGATCTGGATGTTTCAGCCATGCATGTACACAGCCTCATCTCATCTGGGCTGTACCTTCAATAAAGATAATCGATCTTATCACTCATGGACCCTCCCCAAGTATGAGCTGTGTTTCTCCCACAATAGTCGCTCACCTTTCGGGTATTAGTTTATCTTGATCCAATGTTTCCATTTCGATTGCCACGGAGGGACATACAACGGACACCGGTAAGTCGTTGACGACAAGGTCCATGAATTCCGAGGGGCGCAGACTCAGAACTCATCTTCCACAAAGGTAGCGTCAATGCCAAGTCCGTCATGCTAAATGGTCAGGTCCAGAAAGCGTGGGTATCCTTCACTCAATCATCCACGCTTGGCTCCTGTATCGCTAATATGTAGGTCTTCGAGCTCTGTCCTCTGCTCAAGCTTGGTAGGGATGCCTTGCCATGAGCAATCGACCTGTCAGACTTGGGTGTGATGATGTGGATCAGGCAATAGTTCTGATGTGCTCTAATCGGTAAAAGCGCGCTTTTCGGATGGGTAGACGTACCATGGTATCGATATAAACTAATAGCTACGCAGAAAGTGTTGTCACTGGCCCAAAAATATGATGTGCAGCGGGCGAGTCTTGTTCTCTTTGAGTATATTGTCTAAAATGGCCTATAGGACACTCTTCACATATCTGTACACACCTTGATAGCTATCCAGCGTCATATAGTTCCTGAGCCGGGGTCACGGTAGAGTTTCTCCACAACGTTAATGCCCGTGCTGTGCAAAGCATGCATCATACCCTCTGAGTCACAGCGATTCTACGAAAGATCAACCAACAGAATTCTCGTTCTCAGGTCTGTTTCATAAAGGTTCTGGTCTTATGGATAGCGCAATAACTTGGCGGTAGGTTGAGTAAAGCATAAAGGGCATACCTACTATCCTGGGCTAAGACCCAGGTGAAAATTTCTGCAACGGACAGAATTAGGCTCATTCGCTGGTTTAAGGCAACAGAAGTCACTTGGCTTACAACGCGGAGATAGAAACAACCATGGCCCTTTACTTTCTGTCCGCGGCACTCCTGAAAAGCTCCCTTTAGCACTGAGCGCGCACTTGCTTATCGTTTTGCCGAGACAGCGATCAACTTCGTGAATTCGGGCATGGTCAACTTGATCCATGCTTCTGTTCGGGAGAGCAACTGAGATGGCTTGGATTGTCCAGTGTTCAGTGGCCGCCGACCTTGTTGATGCTAGCCATTCGGGTAACCACAGAGTTGGTCGTTGTCCATTGTTATATTTGGTGTGCCCTGAGAGGTAGCTGCCCGAGGCAGTGGACCCAAGGATACCCTCTCAAGGAGCATGGTAGAAGCTTCATAACGGAATAACAGTGCAAGTCCGATTCGGCGGTTGTACGCGGCGTTTCCAGGTCCAAACTAGGTGTGCGATCTCCATCTCGAAAACAAAGTTGGGCCAAGGTCCTACCAGAATGAAGCGAGATGGCAACTCGGGATTTTGGAGTTGGGCCAAGGTGAAGGACCAAGGTACAACCCAAGTACTCAAGTACTCAAGGTCCACCCAAATAAGTCCAAACACGGTATTCGCAAGGCTGACGCGCGACGACTCTTTTTACCTCATTCACCATCCTGGCCGACAATAACCGCATTATTACGCTGGACATCTAGCGGGAATGCTAGGAGAGCTACCGAAACCGATGGCACTTTTACCACCAATATTATTCAGAAAATCATTCGCATCGTACAGCCTACACAACTGAGGTTGAACATCAATTCATGGTATATCCTGGACTCGTTGCCAGATGAATGCTTTTTTATTTCTCCTGGAGCCGCACTGGAACCTCGGTATTAGCTCTCAACGGCATGTTGCCATCACGAACTCTTTCGGTCCTCCCACATTCCATCAAGAGTCTACGTGTTCTAGCTCCAAACTCCATGCTGCACTTGACAGGCGCATTGGGTCATCGCTGCCTGATATAGACATCTTAATATCTATTGTCTCTCGCGTCCAGGTGCCCGTGCTCTGGAAGATGAGTTCATTGGTTGGCAGCTCTGTTCCGCGATGGCCCGTGATGTTCTTAGATGAGCCTGGCAAGTGTCCCCAGTCATCCGAACTTGGTGGAATAATTTCATAAATCTGTCCGCTGAAATGCTCACCTTTACACGTGGTCACCGGTAGATTCCTCGTTTCTCGGCAGAGCAGTTTTGCGCTCTCGTGATATGGGCTAACGTTAGCACCCGTGGAGCATATAAAGCATCCTGCTGAGAAAAGGACTGCAAGTTGATCATGATCACCTTTCAACTTCTAGCATCGCTCTCGGCCTTGATATCCCAAGTGAGATATTGCAGTCATTGCTTCCACTCTTCTCATCACGTCGTTTAGACGCATGCATTTTCGCCTCCCGCACCTCTTTATGTCAACCGTCCTGCCCTCCCAGCTGGCTGGGCAGCATACGGGTGTTGGACGTACGTGGGCCTACGTGTATGCTGAACCAGGATGCTCACCATATCGTCGAGTAGTGATAATAAGGATGCGCATACTCTCTCGTCTTCCAATGTCAAGGTGACCGGCATGACCGTCGAGTCATGCATCAGTTTCTGCTCAACAGGTGCCAACAAATATACTTATGCCGGCGTTGGTTCTGCTGACGAGTGTCGTAAGTCAAATGATTCTTCATGTTCATATGGGTTCTCAAATTCCCACGTATTAGACTGCGGGAATACCTTGGGAGCTGGTGCCACCGTGACACGTGTGAGCCCGTCTGACTGCAACACTCCTTGTAGTGGGAACTCTTTGCAATCCTGTGGCGCAACTGATCGGCTGAACGTCTATCGGAATGATGTCCACCTTTCTCGGGTGCGCAGGAGCGGACCCACCATCCAGAACACGAGCCTTCCTGGACCATGGACATACAAAGGGTGTCTCGCGTGGGTAACAGCTTCCTGTTGTAATGATCCAACTTTCTGAACACTTTTCTTCCTTAGTGAGCCAAAGAATGGGCAATACATATTTCAGTATAAGTCGAATAATGGGAAGAACAACACAGTCGACGCTTGTCTGACCCAGTGCGCTACATATGGTTATCCCGCTGCCGGACTGGAAAACGGGGATCTGTGTTGTATGTCTGCTTTCTTTTGTCCCTAATATGCAAATGGTGAACACGGGTACTAGTTTGTGGTGATACCAGCGACGTCACGGATAATGGTGGAACATACGTCCCCGATTCAGAGTGCAACAAGGCCTGTGCCGGGGATCCCCTTCATTTCTGCGGTGCTGCAAACAGGTCGACGACGTATTTTTGGACTGGAGCCCCGTTGTATGTGTGGCACACGCCGGAAAATACTGGATATTATGAGGCAAGTCCACCACCTTATATACTTGGAAGGAGAGGCTGATGGCAATCAGTTCCTCGTCGGTGGACTTGTCGTACCTTTGATCGCAACCGTTGGGATTAACAACAAGGTGACGTTTCTGGAGAAATCACCGTCCCAATTCAAAAACTCGACGGGTGCCTATGAGTTGGACATCAGTCTGGCAGACAACTTTTATTTGGCTTGGCGTGAGATGCATGTCAAATCAAACGTATTTTGTTCGGGTAGTATCATCCTCCCGGATAAAGGTGCACGCCAGATCAACGTCGGTGGATGGGCCCCGGAGGCGGCGTATGGTGTCCGGTTCTACTATCCAGATGGTCGTCCGGGAGTGAATGGGACTCACGATTGGCAGGAGAATGCCACTGAAGTGTCGCTGCAGGTGTGTTTCCATTCCCATCCCATTCGTTCGTTTGCCCATTTCGCAGCGTGCGCGATGGTACCCAACGGCGATGATGATGCCTAATGGAAGTATTCTCGTCGTGGGTGGAGAGACGGGTAGCCAAGGTCCACCCCAACCTAGTCTGGAGATTCTCCCCAGACCGCCTGGGAATGATACAGTTGTTACACTCGATTACTTGCAACGCACAGACCCGAACAACTTGTACCCAATTGTGCTGGTTCTTCCCAGCGGGCGAGTCTTTATCGGTGAGGACACTTCTTATGACTGGCGTATCTGTTCAAACGAAGGACTTTCAAGGTTACTACAACGAAGCACGTGTGTTGGATCCCGTTACGTTCGACACCCTTATCGTCCTCCCTAACATGCCAGGCGCGGTGAACAATACTGGGTCGGGTCGCTCGTATCCGATGGAAGGTACAGCGGTGCTTCTCCCTCAGCATGCACCATACACAGATCCGATTTCGATCCTTGTTTGTGGAGGGTCGTCTCCGGACGGTGGGACAGCACTCGACAACTGCGTTTCCATCGCCCCCGAGGTTGAGAAACCGGCGTGGACAATTGAGAGAATGGTATGTGTAGTAAACTAGTGCATTTCGGTGGTGCTGATGGATGGGCCTGGTACAGCCATCAAGGAGAGTGATGCCGTGCATGGTGACACTTCCGGACGGGTGAGACAGAGCTGAGACAGATGTATGATAACTAACGAAACTACCGCAGCACATACATGATCCTGAATGGTGCACAACATGGATATGCCGGATTTGCGCAGGCGAGCGAACCGAATCTCCGCGCCCTTCTTTACGACCCATCCCAGCCCATCGGACAACGCATCTCGATTCTGAATTCCACAATTGTCGCACGGTTGTATCACTCCGAGGCGACACTCCTCCCAGACGGTCGCGTGTTGATTTCGGGGTCAGACCCTCAGACGTATTACCCCAACAATACGGAAGTATACCCAGAAGAGTTCCGCATCGAGGTTTACGTCCCTCCATATTTGTCGCAGGGGCTCAAGCAGCCGACGTTTACGATTGCGGAGACGGACTGGGCACTCGGAGGAAAGTATCCCATCGAAGTGACGCTTTTCCAGGGAAGCACGGATACGCTGCGCATCTCCCTCATTGCAGGTGAAGCCCCGTTTTGTCACCCTATCCCTCGAGATGACACTGATGCATGGCGTGACTGAACAGCTTCATCAAGCACACACGGTAATGTCATGAGCGGTGGACGGATTCTCTTCCCCGAGTTTTCGTGCGATGGGACGACATGCACGATCACTGCGCCGCCAAACGCGTTTGTGTGTCCGCCGGGATGGCATCAACTGTTCGTCCTTGATGGACCGACCCCGTCGCACTCTGCATGGGTCCGGATTGGTGGCGATCCGGCCAAGCTTGGGAACTGGCCCGATTTCCCTGACTTCACGCCGTTGCCTGGGGTTTGATCGCGAGAGGATTGGAATCGAAACGACGATAAGGGTGGATTGTGTTGGACGATTTGGACGATTTAAATACGTTGAAGTGGACGATCTGTTTCTATTCGGGTACAGTGACGACGGAGTTGTGGAGGACTGAGAACTCTTTGTTTTCTCTTGTAAAGTGGTTGTAGAATGTTTTCTGTGTTGTAATGACTCTTAGCTTGATACCCCCATGTTTTCCCGACCCAACCACATGCAAATGGCTCACCAACTTCGGCTCCTTTTTAACCGCGTAAACAAGGTGAGAAGGGGAAAGGAAATACATGTGACTCCTGGTAAGAACCGGGCTGAGGTCTAACTCTTGGAAGCGAGTCGGTCGGCGAGAGGAGTTCCACCACGCACTGACTTTCGCACAATCAGTTTCTGCACCGTACTCTACGGAATCGGTCGGTTTTCTCAACCATCTTGGCACCAAACGCCCGACAATTGACACTCGAAGAAAGGGATGTAAGATGAGGTTTTGTTCAGGCATCTGTCGATACTACTAAGCCTTTACCAGGCGAGTCTGACTCATTGGGTCGCGTGCTAGTCGGGCCGACAGGTTGCATAGCCCCGAGTAATTACAAGGACAGGACGCTCGGACTACATTGAAGGGGCCATGAGCGCGACGTGTTTCCCCCATTTCCAGCAGCAAATCCCTCTGCGCGCACCTGGGTCATCGACAGTAACATTGCTCAAGCACACATGGCAAAATTAAGGTGCGCGTTTCGCAATGGGTCCGGTGAAAGGACATGAACGTTAATCGTAGCACCACAGAGTAGTCCAGGTCCGAGCCGGGATATTTCGAACGAGTTTCAAGTAATTAGGCGGGTGAGGTATCAACATTGGATCCCACTTGGGCTGAAAGCAATACCAAAAGTCTGGTGAGATAAATTTTCAACCTCCTGCATGAGATGAAAACCCAACTCATACGCGACAGTTCGTACTGTCCGGTGCTACCAAGTTCTGCCAGCGCTGAATGTTTAACCGATGTTTTCGGATTAGTACATGTGTACACTGATGACTCTCGTCTCACTTCTTGTTCGCTAGCGTACACTTCTTTGTTTCTCCAGAGGCCGCACTGGAGCCCCGGCATTGGCTGCCTGCGACATGTGGCCATTTTCAGAGTCCTTTTCGATCCTCCCACATTCCGTCATAGGAATGAATGACACGTGCTTATCTCAAACAGTTACCCCTGGGCAATGTGCTGCAGTTGATAGACGCTCCAGAATTTTGACTGGCAGCTCTGTTCCGTGGTGGTCTCGGAGTCGGCAACTAAGGTAACCGGTAAGTGTTCTCAGTGCAAAGAATTCACCAAACACATGTGCTCACCATTATGCCTGGTCAGTGTTGGTGGATACCTCGTGCACCCTTCGGAGTTTTGTGGGAGAGTGGTTTTTGCGCTTTCTCGAGATTTCGAGATGGTTTTGTTGGCGCTTGCAAAGCGTATAAAGCAAACATTCAGGATGAAGGATTGTATCGCAGCGGTTGATGATGACTGCATTCCGTCTTCTGGCCTTGTTTGCGCCTTTGATCGCACAAGTGAGGTGGTCTTTATTGTATCCCTCGCATTTATCTTGATGACCGTAGGCTTGGGCACTTTCGCCGCCTTTACGTCGCAATATCGACCGTCGTGCCCCTCTAGCAGGTTCAATATCGTACGGGGATTGGGTACCGCTGGGATGTTACAAGTCAGTCATACTGTTGTCTGTGTATAACGTGCTAACATTTTCCACAGTGATTCTTTCGGACATCGAGCGTTGTCGTACAACGCTGCTGTCGGAACTGTTACAGTCGAAGACTGCACTACTGCATGTCACGAAATTGGTTACATTTTGGCTGGTGTGGAAAACGCAGATGAGTGTTGTCAGTGTTGTCATTGTTCGGTTCGGTTCAACTTTTTATTGACCTCGAAGCATGTCAGATTGTGGTTCGACTCTTGATCACGGGTCCGTACCCACACCCTTGACGGATTGTGATATGAGATGCGCCGATAGCCCCTCTGAATATTGTGGCAGCCAAAATCGTCTCAACTTGTACAGGTTCAAAGCCGTAGCGAAGACACATTCTTCGGATGGCAGAGGGATCAAGAGTGGTGTTGGTAACAGAAGCACTAGACGAAAAAGTGGGCCGTCGCCCGTCACAACCAGACTGCCGAAAATGTGGAGCTATGCCGCATGCTACGTCGACAACACCAACGGACACGTCCTTGGTAATGAATACGATAGCAGCGATGCAACGGTCCAGAGCTGCATTTCCCATTGCAGCACGAGCAATTTCACGCTTGCAGGAATCGAGCATGGCGTACAATGCTGTAAGCAGTTGCTTATCTCCGAATAATCTTCTTGATGACTGATGATCTGTCCTTCATCTCAGTCTGCGGAGATTATTTGGTGAATGGTGCTGTTAAGGCACCCGAGAGCGAATGTGATATGGGCTGTGGAGGAAACGCTGCGTGAGTGAAGAACGTTGTCATGTACTATTACTAACGACGAACAGAGAGGCATGCGGTGGGCCTAATCGGCTCTCGGTGTACACTTCTACGGGTAGTGTCACGGCGCTACC